>CAUYON010213775.1:0-65512 GCA_963573935.1 Arctocebus calabarensis
TACATTCAGAAATATTTTGATCATACTGTTACAGATATCCTTCATGGCATTTCCTTGATCACTATATAAAGACATTAATACTCTACCTTTAATAAGTTTCGCCAGTACCCTGCTAAGACGCACCGTAGGTGTGTTCCCACTAAGTGCCCTCCCTCTACCCATCCCCCCCACCCCTCCCCTCCCTTTCCCCTATCCCTGTATTCCTTCAATCATATTATAGAGTAATGATGTTCTGATTTTCTTGCCACCCTTTCATTCTTCTTCCTTTTCTTCTTTGCTTTTGCTATCCCTTCTCTTACCCCTATTCTCCGTTCTTTCTGCTTCTTCTCTTTCTCTTCCAATTTCTTTTATTTTCCTTCAGAAAAGTCTGTCCTTAAAAATAAAAAAATAAAAAAATGTGATTCCGACCTATTGCTTCTCTAACTCTTTCTTTTCCAGGATCTTTTTATTAATCCCATTTAGAAGTAGTTACATTGATTTTGTAGGCTGTTAGGTTTTCCTGTTGGCCAAATGCTAGGTTACTGAAACAATAATATCAACATTATGTCTCAACAGTTTTTTTAATTAAGTCATAACTGTGTACATTAATGCTCTCATGGGGTACAATGTGCTTGTTTGATAAACAATTTGAAATATTTTCGCAAACTGGTTACCACAGCCTTCATGACATTTTCTTAGATATTATGTTCAGATATTTATATTCTACATTTAGTAAATTTCAGGTGTACCCTTCTAAGATGCACCATAGATGTGGTCCCACCAATTACCCTTCCTCCAGCCATCTTGCCCCTTCCCCCCTCTCTTTTCCCCTTCCCCATATACTTGGGCTATAATTGGGTCATAGCTTTCATGTGAAAGCTATAAATTAGTTTCATAGTAGGGCTGAGTACATTGGATATTTTTTCTTCCATTCTTGAGATACTTTGCTAAGAAGAATATGTTCCAGCTTCATCCATGTAACATGAAAGAGGTAAAGTCTCCTTCTTTCTTTAAGGCGGCATAATATTTCATGGTGTACATATATCACAATTTATTAATCTGTCCATGGGTACAGGTGCACTTTGGCTTCTTCCATGACTTAGGAATTATGAACTGGGCTGCAATAAACATTCAGGTACAAATATCTTTGTTATAATGTGTTTTTTGGTATTCTGGATATATACCTAGTAGAGAAATTGTAGGATCAAATGGCAGGTCTATTTTTAGATCTCTAAGTATCCTCCAAACATCTTTCCAAAAGGAATGTATTAGTTTGCATTCCCACCAGCAGTATAAAAGCGTTCCCTTTTCTCCTGTCTCACCATTTTAATTAATACTTAATATTTGAACTTATTTCTAAAAAAGAATAGGATTCTAATGAGAGATGAAAAGAAAAAGATCTTGGGTGCGTTTTAGGTTTACACATTCAGAAAGTTTTGTTTATTTTGTTGTTTGTAAACATTTCATGTGTTAGCTTTTTAAGGTTTAGCATTATTCTTCTCTATGTGACTAAGGATTTTATCCAGATCCTTGTAAATGTCTCTGATGTTTTAAAATTATGTCATATTAATCAAACACAAAAAATTACTGTTACCAGGTGAATTACTGAATACTCTTGAGTTACATAACAGTGTAATTAGAAAATCTTACACAAGTTTTGAACTTGAACAGGATACTTATAAATGGAAATTAACTAGTGTAGTAATACATTTAAGCAATATGAAGGCAGTAGTAATTATCAGGACTCTAGATTCATGTATCTTCTGTTGAATGCTATGCATGCACAATGCAAAATCAATTAAAGGTTGCCAATGTGTCCTGCAATCAAAACTTCTGGTAGGGATGGAAGATCCTCCCCTCCTGGTTTAAAAATGAATAAATTAATAAATTAATTTTTTTTAAAAGGCTAAGTGAAGTGTGGAAATCAAAGGAATCTCTGGCAATTTATGAAGCTAATCTCCTGCATTCAGATGGTTGAAGAGCAGAGCATCAAGTATACTTTAGACATGAAGATGCAAGAGCTCCAGTGAGTTTGAATTCTCTACTCAAGTCTCTTACAACAAAGTCAAGGTCCTGAACCAAGGAATAGGACCCTAAGAATTGAAATTACTTCCTAGGAAGATTATAATAACCCCACATCATTGTGAATCTTCAATAAGTACTGAAGTGGCTCATTGTTCCCAGTGAAAGACTCAACCTCCTTCTACCTTGAAAGAAATAAACTTCCTGTGCTATAATTGGATTTTAGCCTTCATATGAAAGCTATAAATTAGCTTCATATTAGGGCTGAGTACATTGGATAATTTTTCTTCCATTCTTGAGATACTTTGCTAAGTAGAATATGTTCCAGCTCCATCCATGTAAACACAAAAGAGGTAAAGTCTCCATCTTTCTTTAAGGCTGCATAGTATTCCATGGTATACATGTACCACAATTTATTAATCCATTCGTGGGTGGATGGGTATTTGACAAACCATTCTTGACTTGAAAACGTCTGAGATTTTCAAAAACCTTTGAAGTACTTTCGGTACTTGATTACACCAAGAGTTCCTTCCACTCTAAGAAGTAGGAACATAATCTCCTTGCAAACCTAATTTACCTCATTTCTCCCTCTCCAAAGTGACGTAGTCTAATTGTAAATATTGATGAAGATGTTTATTTTAATTTATTGTTAATGGCTAGAACCTCATAGCTCATAATACAGGTAGGATCCAAAGATAAGGCAGTAAAGACGGTGGATAGTAAGACAAAAGTGCGATTAGTAAATAACAAGAGAAGGATAGAAAAGTCAGGAAAAGGGAGTAGATGGATTTGTGAAGGAGGAAGTTTCATCAGCCAGAGAGTAAACAATAAAAATCTTGATATTCCTCCCCACTAACTAAAAGGACAACCATTACTTAATTTGTCAGGTACAGACATTAACATTAATCCAATTTGACAGATGCAACAAAAAATAAATGAACAATACCTTTTTAAAGTACATGTTTTTCCACCAATTGAAATGTGTCTAGAATTCCCACTGTTTAGGTACTTTCCAATTAAAGTAAGTAAAGTGCCACCGGCCTTAGGACCGTAACTCGGAGAAATACTTGTTATTACAGGATCCTGAAGGGGAGAGTAAAACAAAACCATGCTACTTGTGACTTTTATAATTCTAAATAGATTTAGTAAAAATCAAACATCCTACTTCATGGGAAGAGCAATGCTTAGACTTACCACATAGGAAAATGTATTATATTGTGTGGTCCCTCGACCATTTGAAATAATGATGGACATATTCAAGTGCTCATTCGTTGTAGGACCAACTGTGCATTTCAATCTGAAAAGAACAACGTTTAAAACATTACAAATCCAAAGGCCTTTTCTGGTCTGGCTGTTTTATAGGAAGGGACATTAGTTTTAAATTGTGAGTTGACTATTCTGAATAGTAAGCAGACTTTCGAGGTGAGCATTAAGGCTGAGGATTGTATAATTCTATTTCAGTACCATTATTATGTTACACTTTATATTGGCTGTACTATAATATTTAGATAGACAAAACAGGAGAGGGTAGACCTCATCAACTGAAAAGTTGTGATAATGTAAGTCTAAACCTATAAAATTGTAGGGATACTGTTTGGTCTGCTTAAGATTTCTAAAGAAATAGCTACCTGGTAGGGCTCCCTCTAAAGGCAGAGTGCTTACCCCCTCCCTCCCATGCCAAGCACAGCATGATGCTTGCCAGAAGCACTAAGTACAAGCTTTGTTGATTTCCTTTTTCAGCTTCAGTAAAGTGAATAGAACACAAAAGAGTGGTCACCCAGTACCCTCTCATGCAAACACAATGAGCTGGAGGCCACGTTAACCAGTTTGATGTAAGCATACCAAATTGTATATAAAACCAGCACATTGTACCCCATAAATGCATTAATGTATACAGCTATGATTTAATAAAAAAAAATCTATTTATTGACATGGAAAAATTACTGTTAGGCTAAGAGTTTGCCTTTAACTTAAGATAACAGAGTAGATGAGGGCTGACTTTGTGCCCTATGCTGATGCAAAATATTAGCCCTACCACTTACTAGTGGTGTGATCTTGGGCCAATTATCAGTTTCCAACCTTCATTTTCTTTATCATTGAGTCAGAAATAATTATAAAATGTTCCTCATGATTTTTAATCTCTGCAGTAAAGCAGAGATTAACTTAGGTAACTTCTGCTATAATGCTTCACACACAATAAGCAATACGTAATTGTTCGCTATTCTTATTTGATGGATTCTGCTACATATTTGAGATTATTCTGTTATGTTTTGGGGCCCAATCACTACTACTCTCACTTTTAACATGAATGAATGTGTATCAGGCTAAATTTACCCACCACCCTAAAAAAAGATAAAGAAATGGTGTTTCAGTGGCATATGAAACAACTAACTAGGCTAATTATAAGCCAATCTCTTCATGAAAAGGTGTCAACATGTACATTTCTATGATTATACTTGTCATATATTTATTTATTTTATTTATTTTTTTTTTTGAGACAGAGCCTCAAGCTGGCACCCTGGGTAGAGTGCTGTGGCATCACAGCTCACAGCAACCTCCAATTCCTGGGCTCAAGCGAGTCTCCCGCCTCTGCCTCCCAAGTAGCTGGGACTACAGGCGCCCGCCACAACGCCCGGTCATTTTTTGGTTGCAGCCATCATTGTTGTTTGGCGGGCCCTGGGGCTGGATTCGGACCCGCCAGCTCAGGTGTACGTGGCTGGCGCCTTAGCCCGTGTCATATATTTATTTAAAATACGTAAAGAATAATGAAATTATTCTTCATTTGATGGGAAGTCCATATATTTTTTTTGAATCAATGATCTTATAGTTCTGAAAAAGTGTAAATATAATTTATTAAGTAACTTTTTTTAAAGAAGACAACAAATTGCATTTCATTTTTACAGGTCCTAATTTTTTTATTGATTTTATTTTTTTGTGAGAGAGAGTTTCACTTTATTTCCCTCAGTAGAGTGCTATGGCATCACAGCTCACAGGAACCTCCAACTCTTGGGCTTAAGCAATTCTCTTGCCTTACCCTCCCAAGTAGCTAAGACTATAGGTGCCCACCACAATGCCCAGCCACATTTTTTTTTTTTTTGGTTGCAGTTTGGGCGGGGCCAGGCTTGAACCTACCACCCTTGGTATATGGGACCACTGAGCCACAGGCGCCACCCTACAGGTCCTAGTTTATATGTGGTGATTAAGAGTTTGGGAGAACTTACAAAGGAGATTCCTAGAACGAATGTATTTTGCCATTAAGCTAACAGCCATGACATTAATTGATGTTTTGGGTCTCAGTAAAATAAATAGATTTACACCTTTGTGTAATTCTATTAGATATGAAACAACTACCTGATGGAATGAATATGTTTAACCACAAACATTCAACCATAAAACTTTAAAGGCTGTTGTTACACGATAGCTAGTAGTTCCTAGATTCTCTGTTGATTATGGAATTTAGAGCTTATTGAAGGCATAGTAGAATGTAGTAGAATAAGCACAGGTCTTAGATCAGAAGAGCTGATCTGAAGCCTTGTTCACTCTTATTCTCTGGATTACCTCTACTAAATTACATCCCTACTCTCTGCCTCCTTCGTCAAACTGGAATGGCATCGTTAACCTCCTGGAACTTTGGGATGTCTAAATAAGACACACCTCAGATATTACAATGCCAGTGAATATTAGCTAAAGAAAAATTTAAATTCATCCCCAAAGTCTCAAACTGGATTCAGCTGCTTAGAAAGCAATTTAGAAGGGAGGAAGTACATTGAATTATTTACTGATTTTTATAGAATAAACCTTTGGAGACTCTATCTTGGCAGACTCTAAAGATGAAGTGACTCCAACCCATGCTACTAGTGCTGCTCCTTCAAGTCTACAAGGACAGTTTCTGAAAAGATGTTACACAAATGATGGAAAAACTCCCCAGGGGCTGCAGTCTTCTTTTCTTCACCCAGCCAAGTCACCTTTTGCCCTCCTTAGTCCTGGTAAGTAAATGGGATTAAAAAAATCAAACAACAACAACAACAACAACAAAATCCCACAGGGATATGATGGGCCAAAACCCTTTGTAATTCAAGAGATGAGCTTTTTGAGCAATTTTTAAAAAACAAAACCTGTTTTCCCAGCACACCCCAGCAAAGCACTTGCCCTTACGTATTTGTGGTGCTCTCACTCAAGGTCAAGGTACAGCTCTCATTTCCAAGGAGAACTCTGGTTTTCTTTAAGTCAAATTTATTATTCCTCCGGAATCCAAAGTCCCAGCCACATATAGTCAGCATTGTTCCTCCTTCAAGGGGTGCGCTAGTTGGTAAAACCTACAAGGACAAAATAGAACTTAAAAAAAATCTGACATATTATTACTTTACATATGTGTGGAAAACAAAAATATATAACCTAAAAGAGTCTGAAATTCCTTCATTTTCCCACATCTAGTAAAAATTGAATTTTAACTAAAGGAAAAAAGATCACAAATATCAGAGCTTCTGGAACAAACATTAAAAATTACTAGACATGCTGATGAAACAAGTTATTTTCAGGAGATCCAGAGATGGAACAGAGAGCAGATTTTTTAAGCCTGGGTGGGAGGAGGGCCTTTTTGGGCCACTCTGAAGTGAATTCATCTTCCAGGAATCTTTAGGGGAGGAGTAGAGTCATTTCGGACCCCCAGACTGTTACCTGCTTATAACTCTGATTATAATTCCTTCATGGGTCTCTGGAATAACCTCTAAATCAAAGCTCCTACAAGGGTCCGATAAACCACGGTCCCAATATTTGCCCAATTACATTCACCAGCTATCAAAATATCAAACACACAGTGTTCAATACATATCTGATATTCATTCATTATGTATCTATAAAGCACTTCCTATGTGCCAGGTACCAACATATAGATAAATGAATCTATTTCTTCATATCTGTTAATTAACATTTATTATTGATCTAAGATTTTTCTTTAATCTTTAAATATGGTCACTATTTGATGTATACTAGCTGATGTAGATTCAGCCTTTTGAAATTATGTAATATTTAATACATACAATATGCTATTTCTATTAGAAAGAGATAAAAACATGGGCGGCGCCTATGGCTCAAAGGAGTAGGGCACCGGCCCCATATGCCGGAGGTGACAGGTTCAAACCCAGCCCCGGCCAAAAACTGAAAACAAAAAACAAAAACTAAAAAACAAAAACTAAAAAACAAAAAAGAAATAGATAAAAACAGAACCGGAGAGAGCTCAGAATTGGTGTTGCAGCAATTTTTATAGGTAACTCCATTGGCATTATTTTACATCTCATTTTAGGATTGATTTTTTTCCCTGATGCTCATGTTAAATAAATCATAGGTTCATTTTATCATAGCAAGCTCACCTTTGATGGTTAAAAGCAAAATCTGCATTTATTGCTATCACTTTGGCAACCATGATATAAGATAGCATTAAGCACCTAAGAGCTCTGTTAAGACAAAACTATTAAAACAAAACCCATTTCCAAGTTAAAAATAAGCCTTCTCCTCAGCAGCTTTCTGACAATTGAGAAAGGAAATGCTCTTTTAGGGGGGACATATTGTAAATTGTGCTGTAAAGTACAATGGTGGGAAAACACAGCACCAAGGTTGAGGCAACTCAGAACTGGTAAAGGTGTTTGCTGAAGCCCACTTTGTGAGCAGCTAACAGAAATTCTTTCACAGTAAAGATGGGCTTTTAGCAAAATTCAAATGTGCAAACATTCCCAGCCTTCCTAAGTAAATAATCACAAACCAAAGTCTTAACTTACCCTTGTTACCAAGCCCCTTTAAAGTCTTGGCTTAATGCTTTTATGATAGCCATTTTACCCATAAAAATCCATTACACAGTTGTGCCTTTCATGAAAATGTACCTCGTCCGTGTCTAGCCAAATGAGAACTGCTAGAAAAAAAGAAATCTGTTTATTATTATTATGTTAGAAATCCAGTAGGAGAGAAAAGACATCCAACCCTCCCAGGACGCTATTCAGCCGGAGGCGGTCACACAGCGGCTGCTCGCTCTTCTAAAGAGGAGTCTTCCCCAGCGAAACAGCTGCCAAGGCGGCTGATCCCGCTGCCCACATGCCCTCTTCCCGTGTAAAGACTGAAGTCTGCCGCTCTACATACACCATCACCATCATTTTCTAGAAAAGGTAAAGGGATGGGGCGATGATTTGGGAAAAGACACCGAGAACTGTTCCACTGGGGCACTGACAATGGAAATGGAGAGAATGAACCCTCTGCTTAGCTCCTCTGTCTGGGCTCAGCGTTTCCCCCCCAGCTCATGGGGAAAAAGGAAGGAAGCTGCCATGGACTCCACACCCCTGGATGGACCCAACAATGTGCTAGCAAATTGTGAGTTATCCCGAAGGGCAGAGAAACCGTGGGGGCAGGAAATGAGTGGCCGGCATAAAGTCCCAGAGGCTGCTTCTCCCACCTGTCTGGATAGAGGAGATAGAGCCACAAAAGCAGCCCCCGTCCTCTCACAGGTGAAAGATCACACCACTGACGAACCCACTCCATCAGCATTTTAAAAGGATCACGTTTTAAAAACCCATTAAGATAAAACACAAGAAAGCAAAAAAAGGGAGGAAAAAGAAATTAGAAAGACCTTAAAAACAAAAATTCAGACTGGAGGCCTCCTTTGCTGTTTAGTAGGAAATAAGTCACAAATATGTTGGTGGCAGTGTACTGCCTGCATGCCCCCTCCTCTTACAAGATATTGGGGCTGCTTCTTATCTGAGTCTTCTGATTAACGGTTTTATTGTCTCAATGGGATTGAACTCAACCCTGCAAGATATGATAATTTCATCCTAACTCTCAGAATACATTGGAAAGTGCTCTTCCTTTTCTGAAGCATTTCTCATTGCTTTTAAAGTAAGAGATTAGATGGCACATTTGAAACAAAATAATGGGCTTGCTGTTCTAAAATCTCTCAGATCTGGAACGACAATGAATTTCAGCCACTGAACATCATTTACCTTGAAAAGCAGGTTAACTTGCATGTATTGGAGAGTGAAACTCTATACATTAGCTGGATTTTGTGCTTGCAGAATTCAAGACAGATAAGAAAAAGAAGAATAATCTGTCTTATTTTTTGCAGTAAGAATGCTAAATGTCACGGTCTAGTGCAGCATGAAATCTTCCTAACAACTATGAAGCGGGAGGGATTTATGGACTCAGCTGCACCGCTCTCCTTCTAACTCCACAGCCTAAGCCCCACCAACTTGTGCATGATACTATGCAACCTTTTAAAATCGCCAACTGTAGAGTGCGGGCATTAGGAAAGGGGAGAGGAGGGAGATTCAAACATTCTAAGAGATTCTCTGCTTCCAGAAAGTCCTAAAATATTTACTTTAGTTTTAGTCACTTTAATTTAGCTTTCACGATTAGGTAAAAGAAAGCACGTGGGTCAAAATTAAAGGTTTTGTTTGTACAGGATATTAACCTGCTTATTTTACCTACAATAGCAACCTTGGCTGTTTTTGAAATGAAATAGTTGTGATCTCATCGCACGTGCACACACACATATACTCTTCACGGAGTGGCTGAGTTCACACCCTTTCTGTCCCAATTGCTAAGGCTGTGTGTTTATAAAAGTATAAAATTGCATGTGGTTTTAAAAGTACATTGAACGACAACAAAAAAGTGCTTAAATATTACCATATAGATTTAAATTTATTTCCTACAACTGTAAGAAACATTTTAGTTTTATTTTAAATTAAAATAAAACTCTCTTTTAGTTTATTCTTTGGCCGATCAAGCTAAATCTTAATAATTGTGTCACACCTAACAGAAAATGACTTGCTTTAAAACCCAGTCACCCACTACAAATCTTGCTGCAAACCGTAACTAAATGAAAACAGCCATGCGCTTGGGGGGCTGTTCTTGTTCCGACTCCCACACTTTGTTTACTTGGGCGACCGAGACTTTTACCTTGGATCTTTCACAAGAGCCATTTCCTAAAGTCCAACTGTTCTACATGCAGGCAGAGAAAACACATACTGGGTCCTCACCAGGGATGTGTTTTCAAGCAAAATGTTTTGGACCAAGAAGTTTTTCAAACTTGCCATGAAGATTTTCATAGTGTCGAATGTATATTCATACAAACAAGCGACAGAATCAGAGAGCGTGGCTGCCCTGCCATGGCCAACTTCTGTCCCCTGCCAGAGCAGAGTTCTGTAAGCAGCAAGAGGTGTGTTGGTCTTGCTCTGAACTGTATCCCCCAATGTCTAGAAGAGAGCCTGCCAAGTGGTAAGCATTCGATACATATTTTTGGAATGAATTAAAGAATCAAAGGGCTCAGAGAGGTATCCATGTCAGGGTAGCCATCAGTTGAGCCTTTACTTCTCTTCTAGGAGCATTGAAAGCAGACTCCCAGCCACCCACATCACCCTGGGAAATAGCTTCTAGTTTCATCAGTGAAGAGACAAGGCCACACCATCTATGCCTCGGACAGGAAGAAACCCCCTGTCCTGTGCATCCCAGGGTGTCCAGAACACTAGCTGGCAGGCTCAGTTCAGAGTTCCAGACTATGCCACGAGCAGGTGTGTTTCTGGGTAGAGGCTCGTGTTTGGGCACCTGGAGGATATTGTAGGTGGTGAGGAATCAGAGAATGGGTGAGTCAGCAGAGAACAGGTCTCGGGGTGAGAAAACGGGGAGCAATGTCGTTCATCAGCCATCACTCTTACGTAGCATGAAGGGAAAGCTGAGCCCAAAGAGAGACCCAGTGAGCGTGGAGTATGTACTTGAGGTGCAGGACTCAGGGGATGACATGCACAAATGCCCCTCCCTCGGGGACAAAGCCAGGAGGGAGGCGGAGCTTTGACTGATGTCTCTCAGTTAAATGAATAGTTTGATTTAGAATTATTTTTCAGTAGTGGGGTTTGTGTTCACCAAAAGGCCCTCGTGATGGCTGACACAGATTCCCACCTTGTGGACTGCAGGCAGGCAGATCTCTTGCGTCCACAACCCGCTGGGGCATTCCTTTGCTCGCACACATTTATCATGGCACCAGCCACACTGGACAAAGGCAGGGGCGGACAGACACTGGCTGCAGGACTGGAAATGTTCGCAGCCCAAGCCGTTCAGTGGGATCCTGGAGATCTGTGAAGAAATGAAATAGAAAGAGCGTCGAGAGGGGCTTTTGGTTGGTTTGTTTTTTCAGTAAAAACTGAGCACATAAATGATACACGTAAATATCATTTTATGGGGTCTGTTAGAGACAGTAACTCTGTGTGCAACTCTTGGAATAACGGCTAAGTGATTAAAATTCTTGAAAGAGTTGAATCCCTTCCTCCCACCGATCGTTGGCACATGGTAACAGTTAACATTACTGTCCTGCGAACATAGCACTGTCCCGTAGTGTTGGAGGTTCTATATAGCAGAGACATTGTGCCCTGTCGGAGATGAGTTTGAAATAACAGGAGAGCATAATTTAAGCTGTGGGAAAACACACTGGAAAATACTAAGTAAGGTCACATATCATTCTGGCATCAAGATGCAAGTTCTTCTCTCAGAGAAAAGGGATTACTGGCTGGAGTCAGGTTCCAAGGTACATTTCTAGGATTCATCTGCCTGCCCTAGAGTTCTACCTTCAGGACTGTAATTCTCATCCCGTGTTTGTTTTTCTCATTGAGAAATATAGGACAAAGGAAGATGTTTTGAGAAAGACCTCCCCTTAGGTCCAATCTTCCTTGAATAAAAAATCGATTTGATTTCAGAAAATTTCCAGAATACTCAGGGAAGAACTTACTGGAGGAGAAGCGACCCTAAGATGAAGAGGAAGTTACGAAGGACCAAGTGACACTAGCTATAAATACCCCTCGGGAAGAACCACATCCATCCGTGGAAATGTCCTGTGGGAACGCTTACCTTCTTCCCAGTGACAACCAGTGTGTAGCCGTTCTGGTTCACCGTGTGCTCCACAATCACTTCTGGAGACACAGGGTGGGAATCCAGGTGAAAGTTCACATGAGGAGTCGAGGATCCGGAGCGAGAAACCACAACCTGAGAAACAAAAAAGCAAACACCCCGATTCCAATTAGCTCGGTTTCAATGTGAGGGTAAGATGGTGATGGTAGTAAGAGATTAGAAGAGCTTGTGGGTGTCTGAACTAAAGACCCAACAGCTCATCTCATCCTAAAGCAATACATTTTCTAATCTCCTGCCTTGAAGCCAATTTATCTCAACCTTCAAGGCAGACTTCTGCCTACGATCTTCTAATGGTTTCTAGGGAAGGAGATCTTTCAATCAATCAGCCAGCACATGCAGACAGATCTTCACGACTGTACTGGGAACTGCAGGAGCCAAAAGTCTCCCCAGAAAGAAGACACCACACACACGCCAAAGATTCTGGATTATTTTTTCACCCGTCTTCTCGTCTGCCCGCTCCCCAGCCCCAACTGGAGAGCTTCCCTTGGGGTAATAATGTTAAGAGTAGTGACAAGGGAGTCTGGAAACCTGGAACTAGTTCCAGCTTTGCTACTCTTATGTCATATTTATAGAGTTTTTTGAGGTCAAAAAAAGACCCGAGCTACTTCGAAATGACGCGTTGTATTTTTTTTTATAAACCATCGTCCCACAAGAAGTTATTACTTGGATTAAAAATAAAATTCTATGTCTTGGCCTGGCTTTAAAATAAGGACTGATGGTTTTAATACTGCCTGAGAAATGAGATTTGGTGACTGGTGTCCTTCCTGCTCTCAGGTGTTGGGATTAACTTTGGGATGTTGCTCAGCTGTATAAATTCCACCTGCCTTGTTCTGAGAACCCAGTGGTAACGAGTTATTAGTGTGTGATTAGAGTGTGAGCAACAATTGGGATATAATCAGGATGATTATCTTAGATGAACACTTAGATTTTAGGAAGGTGTTGGAGCCCTCAGGGAGACTTGGCTCTGAAGCAGGCTATTGGGTTGCACGTATAGGAGGGTGTGGGAGGCTGAGCACAGCTCCAGGCTTGAAATCTACTTTGCAAAACTGCCAGACATCTCTAACAGCCTTTTGCATTCCACTGAAAGCACATTCACTTGCCAAGGGTGTGAAATCACAGGAAATACACGGGCATCTGCGAGATTAGGGTTAAATTGCCACTACCTCTACCTCAGCTGGTAAATGAGAATGAAAATTGCAGGAGTAGTGAACTGTTGGGTCCTATAAGGAACACAAACACATAGATAATCGTGTTCCAGGGAACAAGATTAAACTTTTTCTTCAGCACAATAACGGAGCCAAGTAGCCTGCAATAGTTTGGGAAGATTCCCAAGGCACCTGATTGTTCTCGGAGAGCAGACTGTTGATAGAGAAGCTGATCAAGCTCACTCGGAGCCGTAAAGGTTAAACATCATGACATCTCTGCTCTGATGTGTGTTCTGCCCCAAACACACAACACTTTCAAAACATCTCCATTAAACAGGGTGGCTGTATTTGCACAGAAGGTAAGTGATGGATCAAAGGTCACTTGGTCAGGATGGGAAAGGGCGGAAACTATCGCTATTTCCTAAATTGGGGATCCAATAGGTATTTGTGACCTTTGTAGGCAAAGGGAACAGAAGTTCAATTACCGGCCCCACCTCCCTCTGGGCACTGGTTACAGGCAGAACATCAGACGTCAGACTCTTAAAGGTTCTATCCCCAATTATCCAGATTTCAAGTGTCCAGTTCTGCAGTCTTCACTCTCTTCCGGTGCTCACCACATCTAATTTTTTTCTACACCCTTCTCCCAACCCCACCCTTTTCCTTGATCATTGCCAATCCCTTCAAACTACAAAAGTGAAAGAAAAAAAATACTCCTTTTCTCATGCACATGTCAAAAACAACACAAAACAGTGGCCTGTCTTGATCTTCTGACTCTGTTTTCACTGAAGATTATTGGCCACTACAAACCTTCCTATAAATATCTGCATTTTGTGTCTGTCTCCCTGGTCTCCCCTGGGCTATTCAGTGTGGGTACATAACAGCCATTTCCCAGAGCCCTTTCTCCCTCCCACCTCCCTACTCTCTTGAATACCATTTCCCGTATCTATAATAAGCAATCCCTTCTTAATTACCAGGTCATCATCTTTGACTTTATCAAATATCCAAAGCTCATCCAGTTATTCATTTCCCAGAAAGAATTAACCTTTCTCTTTTCATAAAGAAGCTCTTAGCACCTCTGGACTTGAATTGATGGATCTGCACACCCCCGTTAAGACTTTGTATGTGGAGAGCACCGTATATATGATACTTTTGTAATAGGTGACTGACTCAGGCATGGTGCTAAGTGCTTTAAATAGAGATTTCATTTACTTCTCCCAACCATCCTATAGGGTAGGTACTGTTATTTTCCCTAAAATGACAGAGAATTTTAGCTTCTAGACAGTGTAAGAGGCAGGTTTCCAAAGAGCTTTATCTAATGCCAGAATCCACAGGCTTGACCTTCTTAAACACTCAACCGCTAGACTCCTGGAGCATGAGAGTAAGTACCAATAAAAAGCTTCAATTCTGAGCTCCCAAGAGCCACTTGTGAGTCAAAGTACTAAAACAAATTTCACAATATATTTGCCTTGCCAATTACTCCTTGTTTTCGGTTATCTTGGTTGCACAAGTGAAGTGTGCCTAAGGAGAAAGCCTCCTCATTTGGAACCATTTTTGATGGTACAGAAAACATGTTACTAGCACAGCTTAGCAAGCTGTATTTTTGATTCATGCGCTAGGTTGAGTACTGCCTGCTATAGAAAATGGGCAAACAACAGAAGACAGGAAGGCGAGTGGATAAGTGAGATGACCCCTTGGAATTTTGAGCAGAGGTTGTAGCACAGATGCAAATGCCTTTTGAGTTGATCATTAGTCCTTTTTCTGCGGGGATACCTACTGCTGTAAAATGCTAAGAATGCTTTTCTGTCCTTAAATCATCACTTTCTCTTACTACTGGAATTCTTAATAATTGAGTAATCATATTCTCACAATACCCCCAAAGCAATGTTTGCAAGAAATTAGGAGTTGGTTGTCATGGAGATATTTATAGGGACAGAACTGAATTTGGCATCTACATTTAATTCTTATGATAAATCACCTGGCACTCTCAGAACAATTAGTATAAAATAGAAGATTGGTAATTTTCTCTTTGAGTTTCTACTGTGTCAACAACTAATCTTTCATATTTAGGCCACAAAACTTTTCTTCTTCAGTGCTCTTGAAAATACCAAACTAATACATTTGGGAAAGAGAGGAATCTGAATTGACTCCATTGTTGTGGTTATGATCTCACAGAACCTCACTCAGGTATAAAATCTGATAGAGGACCTGGAGAAGAAATATAGGTACAAATAAAATAAAATCATTGTGGCTAGGTCCTCAAATTTAATAAACACGAATAAGATAACTTTGTGTGAGATATCTATAAATATGTAAATACCAGATCTTTCACCATATACACAGTTTTGTTTTTAATTAAAACATTTTAGAGTTTGATTTTCTTTAAATGATGAATATGATTTCTTCATCTTAGATATTTATACATGGCTTTCTATCTACTTCTCCAAGTATTTTTTTAAGTGAACAATTCAATGGTTTTTAGTATATTCAAAGATTTGTGCAATCATCACCACAATCAATTTTGTAACACTTTCATAACCCCCCAAAGGAATCCTACACCCTTAGCCATCATTCCCCAATCTCCCTATGCCTTCTAGCCCTCACCAGACACTAATCAACCTTGTATTTCTGTGCATTTCTCTATTTTAGATATTTCATACAAATGGAATCCTATAATACTTGATCTTTTGGACCCAGCATTTTTCACTTAGGGTAATGTTTTCAAGATTAATTCATGCTCCTTTTTATCGTCAAATAATATTTTATGGTATGGCTCTATGATCTTTTATTTATCTATTCATCATTTGACAGGCACTTGGATTGGTGCCACTTTTTGGCTATTGCGAATAATGATGCTATGAACATTCATATATCACTTTTTGTGTGCTATCCCTCTCTCTTGGGTGTATAAATATGTATTTTTGTTTCTTTTAGTTGCCTAGGCACAAGGGGCTGGTTTCATGGAAGACAATTTCCATGGACATCGTAGGCAATGGAGAGGACAGGTGGAGCTCAGATGGCGATACCAGTGATGCGGAGGTGGCAAATGCAAATGAAGCTGCTTGGCTAGATCACACCCCACCACCTCCTGCTGTGTGGCTGGCCCCTAAGTTTCACGTGGTTGGCAGAGGAGGTGAAGGTTTGGTGGCACAGGTGAAGGGTTGGTGGCATATCCCCGGGGTGGGAGGGTCAGCACAGAGGTGGTGGAGGTGGTGGCATGGACGGTGGGCTGGATCAGAGTGGATGAGAATGCACCTCCTGGAAGAGAAGGAGATGCCCCTGGATGTTGTCAGAGGACAGCCAGACAGTTTAACCAGAGCTGTGGAGGACTAAGAATATTGTATATCCTTTAATATTCTTGGAGAGACCCAAGCAACCACTGGCATTCTTCCTCTTGGCATGTACTTCTTTTAATGACTCACTGCTCTGAGATTCAATTCTACAGCTAGGACCTCCACGTGGGGCACTCTCAGTGGCCCTACGTGCGTCCGAACTGGAAGGTAAACTTTTAGAAAATATGTGAACAGCCCTTCTTCACATGGTGATCCTGGGATCAAATAGTATAGTAGATCTTGTAAATGGTTCAGTCTTGTAGAAAGGTAGATTAAATGCGATCAAGAAGTCTGTATAAAACCTCTTGAAGATTGAAGTGAATTTTCCTTTTATAATAGAAAACATGCAGTTCTATTTCAAGGCAAATAAAAGTGACTGGAGCTTTGATATCATCTACCTTGATTTTTAACTTAAAAATTAGGACAAATACAAGATTTCTGTCAAGGAGTAAGGAAAATTTGGTTCTTAATGAAAGAAGATGCAAATTATTGGGATTGGAGACTCAAGAAAAAAATGTGAGTAAAGAAGATGACAGTATTAATAAGAAGTCTGGGCAACAGCTGGATGTAGGATTCGAGGATGCTCTTCCTGAAGTTTCCAGTACAGATTCCAGCACACAGTAGGTTCTCAAGGCACATCTATTGCCTCCATATAGGAACAGAATGAACTACGTTCACGGAAGCCTTGATGAAGGTATAGGGTTTTTAAATGTTTCCGAATTTAGAAAACCTTTGAGAATTTCATCTGCTTCTTCAAAGGACTGCATCTGATGCTGCTTGTTTCCTGCCCAGCATTTGAGTTTACTGTCTTTTTCAGTTTGTGATAGAAATTGTTTATTTAGAAAGAACACAGAATATGAAGAGTAGAGTTACTTGTTTCAATCGAAGTACACATTTTAAAAGAGAGAGAGAGAAAGAAAAAAAAACACCCTCCAAAAACCAAGGAATGGAAAGTGCTGATTGGTTTTGAGAGCTCAGAATTAAAAGCGGCAAGACAAAAGTACCGAGGAGTGAAAGTTAAACCAAAGGAAGCTTTACTCTGTTCTTTCCCTCACTGTTTTTGGAAAACCAGTGCAAATCCTTCTACTCAACTTAATGCCTTGAAGGCCAGGTACATCCAAAAGGCAAACCAGTTTTCCTCCCTATGGCAATATTAATATGTACGTGTCACCTCTCCTTGAAGTGAGTCAAAAGTGAGTCAAAATGAGTCAATACTACAGTAAGACCTTTGTAAAAAAGTTTTTTTTTCAAACATCAAAAGCCACGTAGGCTAGGAAATGTACAAAATTTTAAAATGACCAATACTTTCAAATCTCTATTCCAAATACACTGAATGTGGGATTAGCCAATCTATACACAAAGTACATCTGTTTCTGTGATTTTAAAAGTGATAAAAATTCAAAAACCTACTGAGATATATATTTCATGTCTTTAAAATGTCTCTCTGCTCTTTCCAAAAAGCACTGTGTAAGAAACTCCAGTTATTCCTTGCTACCCATTCTCAAAATAAAAGCTTAGCATTTTCCCATGGTGTCAAATATGTGTGATAGTTTAAATTTCCATGTATGTAACAACGAATAAGATAATGCCTTTCAAGAGCATGTATTAATTCATTTTAGGAGACTATATATGAACTGGACTTTTCAGTTATCACCATAATCCTGAAGTTATGATTTATATCAAGTTCCTTTTCACACAAAAGAAATTTCAGAACTCGTGAGTGTATTTTCACTTTAAAGAAACACACTATAGCTAATGTTTTTTAGAAATATAAATAACTAAGTCAATAATGTGCACATGAAAAAAGTGATATTTTTTCCTGAGTATTTTCTAAAGGAGACAGGTAGATGAGAAGTCCCTGAAGAGAAGTGGTGTTCAAGTTCAAGCGTCTGCCGGCTGCTCCATAGCATGGATGAGCTGATGGTCTGTGTTTATATGCCCCGCAATAGCAGTAGTCCCAACATGATGTATGCCATAGGCTTCCCACACATGTGGTGACACACCTCGATGGGGGTGCCAGAACTGAAAGAATTTGAAGACAGGAGCTCAATAGATGAACTGGTGCTTCATTCTAGAAGTAAGTAACTATTCTCAAGTTCACTGATTACTATTATAATGCTTTTTAAGGAATGAGCATAAGTAACGATCATAAGTAAAGGATGTCTTTTTAGGTGATTCCCTACCGCTTTATGTTTCCGGCTTAAAATCCAAAGAGCCCAGTTAAAAGACAGAAAAGGAGAGATGCGGGGTGATGGCATGAAGGAACTGGGGAGGGGAGTGGGGGATGGGAGAAGAACAAGGATGACAGCACAGAGCCCCACGGTGGTTATGACAGTGCCCCAGCAGTGGCCAGTGTCAGCAGGCACACGGGGCATATGGTAGTTGCCCAGTTAATATCCTGAAACCGAACCTGAAACAAGTCTTGAAATGCTTCCCCACCCCCACCCGCATCCCTGACGCACACTCTCTTTTCCTGGCCTGAGAGTCACGCACAAATATTTTAATAGCGATGCTTTGCATTTAGAGATTAAAGGCCTTATATGAGTGCTGTTAAAAAAAAAAAAAAAAAGCAAACATTGTTTTGGATGTAGATTAGAGGAGGAACTCAGGAGGGGAGACATGGGCAATCCCTGTGATTAGTCCTGTGATCTTCATGCGAATCTCTCTTCCCTCTCCCACGTTGCCCTGCATGCTGTGTTAAGGCTCTTGAGCCTTGTTCCTTTCTCTATCCACTTGGCCAATTTGTAAGAAGGCGCCTTCGCCCTGTTTACTCACAGTATACTTTAACATACTATCTCAAACATTGTTTATCTTGTCATTTTACTACATTGTTTATCTTGTTATTTGTATTGGCATACAAATACAAACTGTTTTTGAAATCTACATCTACAGCGACATGGCTCTACAGATATCAAGACTCACATCTGCATACACATCAGTACATCTAGACGCAGTTGCACCTGTAGGAGATAAGTTACACGTGTTTAAATGTTAGGAACATGTTGAAAATGCCTTCTTTGCCATACACATAATATTGTTAGCTAAACAATATAATTCCTTCTAATCAAATAACCACTGTGAAATACCTGATTCACTTTGCACCCAACAGCTGGGGCTGTAGCTTGTGTTCCCAGCCCCGCTGAACATAAGCACGATAGGAAAGGCAGAGACAGCTGCAAACTCTTGGGAGAAAAAAATCCGCAAAGCAACTTTGCTGTTAGGCTTCAGAATAGGAAGGAAGTAAAATCATTTTTCTGTTCCTTTTCATGTATGGCAGCTGTCTTTGTGAAAAAAAAAATTGTCCATTCTATTTTGTAACAGAAACTTTATAGTATTTATTAAAACACTAGTTGCAGACATTTAGGTCCGGCCGCCGATTGAGTGCTTTTATAGGACTTGGTAGGAAGCCACTGCTCTGACACTCAACTGGAAGGTCTCCCATCCGTGCTTTTCCTCCTGACTTCTCCCCCACCGTTATTTGCTGTAAATAAACTGGATTTCAGTGTTGTTCATTGTTTGAACAGTATCAAATGTTTTAGGTTTATTTGTATAAAATTTAATGGAATGGAATTCTCGCAGGCAAGTGTGAGAGGAATAGCTCCTCAGAGGTTTCCAACAGTCCTTTGTCTGTATATACTATTATTGTCAGATAAATAAATGTTCTCATCTCTTCTACTAAAATTTTAGTTCCTCATGGGGAGGTTCTATGTCACTGTTTTTCCTGCTTCCTTCATTTGCCTAGTAAAGCAAAGTTAGTAGGTTCTCTACACTTATTGGATGAATTAAAAGTCACCTGTTTTTTTTTTTTTAAATCAGTGGCAATAGTACTTTTCATAAAATAAGTATCTATTTATTTTTGCCTTTTGTTAGGATACACAATTACTGGGAAAAATATAGTTTCTTTTATGCAAATGTTGGGGGACAAGAATGAAATAAGAATAAAACGTTGGGTTGTCAGTCTGTTCCTCTAGAGCAGTGGTTCTCAACCTTCCTAACGCCGCGATGTATTTTTGTTGTTACAAAGGGGTCGCGGCCCACAGGTTGAGAACCGCTGCTCAGCGTCTGCTGTGCTTTTCCCTTTACAGAACAGCATTTCTACTGACGCAGGACACATCGCTTGGGGAGTGGCCTCTGACACGTAGCAGAATTTATTTACTCAGTTCATAAAGCGACCTAAGAAAATCCAGTTTATTTACAGCAAATAATGGTGGGGAGGAGTCAGGAGTAAAAGGACAGATAGGAGGACCTTCCAGTTTAATCTGTCAGAGCAGTCGCTTCCCACCAAGTCCTATAAATGTTTTCACTGTGCTAAAGTGCTCAATCTGTGGCCATAAAAATGGAATTTTATTAGATCTTTAGAATCTGGAAATAGTCCAGGAAACTTTTGAAGTGTCACACCTAGAGGGACTGTAGAAATCTTATTAATATAAAACTGCATCAGTGAGGTAATGGACAATTCTGAAAAAAGGAAAAGTGGAGAGAAAGATGAAGGGGAGCTAATCAACATAATGAATGGATTAGGAAATCAACAGAGGGGAGCTTCTCTCCCTTCCGGTTTGTCTGAATTCTGCAGACTACAGGCAATGTAAATTAAAAACACATACAAACACAAACTAATACTCCATATTCTAAAAGAACAATAGATATAATCATATTTCAAATATGCTAGAGTGCATGCCTGTATGGGATGAGGTGGGCATCCCTCCTTCAGATTTAGAGAAGTTAAGGGTAGAATTAAACGGTCAAGATGAAGAGGTGGGTAAATAAGCTTAGGAGGTGGAGACAGGAAACAATGAAATATCAGGAGCTGGATGATTAGGTTAAAGCCAGAAAGGTATTATTTACATAATTTATGACTTTGAAAAAATTCCACTATGCCCACTAGTACAAGAAAAATACCACTTAACAGTTCTTAAAATATGGCAAAGACCAATCTCCAGACTGCCATACAGACAATGGTAATTTAAAAACAAACTATGTTTTGTAAAAGAATACAGATACAGGATCTGCAGATGGGCAAGTCACAGAAAAACCTCGTTATCCTCAACTGGTTTACTAAAGGTCACTGTCTAGTGAGGACGTTAACTGTGTCAGATGATTACAAAATAGGCATCTCCTTTTAAAGGAAATTTCTAGTAGTCATAGAAATTCAGCGTTTCAGCAACATTTCCGTATATGCCATTGTCATTCTTCATTAATCAAGAATCTATGAACACACCCATGCTAAAAGCACCCATAATTACTAAAGCTGTAAAACAGATCTAACACAAGAGTATTTTAATTTCTTGGAAGTGTTACAATTCTTGTATTTAGGAAACACAGTAACTTCGGTCAAGCCTGAAACATTGTGTGGAAGTACTGTTGCTATCCATAAAAAGCATTTCTTAATAAAATCTGGATTTTTTATTTTTTAGTAATTGCAGTTCTTTGTGTGCACCATTTTGCAGAAATCAGGAGAGCTTGGGTTACAATGGGATTTTGACGATAATGTCCCTTCCTAACTCCTGCCAATATTTCTCAATGATGTGAATGTTTCTTCTCATGGAGACGCACTGTTCACACAATAGCTCTCCTTTGATCTGTAGCTTCCCCTGAAATAGGAAAACATCGCCTGGAAGTGCTTCAATTGTTTCCTTTTATTTTCCAATCATGTGATAGAAATTGTGAATGGAAAAAAAAAATCATTCCAAGCAAGAAAATTAAAGCAACCACATTCAAACTGAAAGTTTCAAGAACTTAACAAAAATAGGTCATACATTTCATAAAAAAAGTGGACCAGGACTTCATTGTTTGTCTCTCAGTCTATTCCTCTAGCGTCCACTGTGATTTTCACTTTACAGTATTTACAAATATTACTGCAAAACAGACAAATTAATTGCATAATACCAAATAAAACAGACATGGCTACTCTCAAAAAGCACATACCTGCATGAAGCGACCCTCTGAGGTCCCAAGATTAGCAATGGTGAGGTCACCTTTAATGAAAGTAGATATGGATGTTAAGAGGACTTGGTTGAATTGGCCCATGAATAAGTCGACACGTTGCAAAGCCGTGGTAAACTCTGTTCGATACTCATCACTGCGTACTTCACAGCCTGATGAATTTCTTAGAAGTGTCTGGAATAAAATAGAGTCATAGAGTTAAAGCCAGTCTAGATGTAAACAAGCTAGTAAGAAACTTTCAGTTTGTCTTTTAAGAGCTTAAAGGAGCATGGCCAAGGACAACCATGACAATAGACAAATAGCCCCGCATAGGCATAAACGTTTCTCGGGACTGAATAGATGCAGTTTCACTATCGTATTGTCTCTGAGGCTTTAAAACCAGGACATACCTGACCATCACAATTTGCACCATGGTTCAACACGTGCATGGACAAAGATGGAAGTTAGTATCATAAAAAAAAAAAACTCAAACCTGAAACGTCTCAGCCCTTCACATACAGGGAATGCTGCTAGCAGGCAAGTCCAATGATACGAATTTTAACTGTAGTAAAAATAAACACTAGAGTCCTACTATGACACTAAATTTTTTAACGTGTGCCTTTGTGCATTTGTGTCCAGAGCAGAGAGGTGGGGGAGGGCGAGTGGCAGTTAATTAAGTGACAGGTAATTTAAGGGGAGGCAGCAAAGCCTACCCAAGGGCCCACATCAAATCTGAGTCCCCAATACTCACTTGCTTTGACTCGCTTTGTATAATTCCTATAATCTTTTTGTATTTGGCAATTCTTGTAATCTCTGTTTCATGCCTCCCCCCATCTGTAAAATAGGGAGAACTACAGAAATGGTACTTACCTGACAGAGTTGCCGTAAAGATTAAATAAGCTAGTTTATATAAATCCCTTACAATAGATCCCAGGACATAGAGAACACCAATGAAGTACTTGTCATCACTATGGTGAAAGTCTCAAAAAACATAAAAGGAACCAGCTTATTGAAAGATCATTACCCACTCAATCTGGTAAATAATATCCTTTAGGTACAACCTCAAATGCAAGGATTTTTTAAAATGTTATTCAGTAATATAAGACAAATAAGCACTGTGGATTCCTCCCTTCTACTGGCCGCTTCAGTCTCCTGGCTTTTTTTCTGCCTTCCAGACTGTACCAGTCACATCTCCTTTGCGGAACCACCCAGGTCTGACCACCGATGTTGGGGTTTCTCTGGAATCCACCCAGGTTGCCCCTCCACATCCCCTTCACGTTCTCCCCAGGCAACCTGAGTTTCTCCTGGGCTGTCTGGTACTCAGCTGATATACATTTGCATCTCCACTCACATGTCTCCGAAACCTCAGACTTAACATGTGCATGGCAGAACCACAGTCTTCCCCTGCCTGATCTCAGGACACTCCACGTCCCAACGAATGGCTCAACATCTCTCCTGGTAAATAAGTTAGAAATTTAAGTGTTACCTCCAATTCCTGTGTCTCCCTTAGTTCCCAAATCCGTTCCATCACCAACTCCCATTAATTTCAGTTTCTAAACACCTCCTGGCCCCATTCCATCTTCTGTACCTGCCTCACCACAACCTCATTCCAGCCACCCCACCTTTTCCTGGACTGTAGCAACAGCTTCCTAACTACACACACCCTTCCCCTGCCATCCTCCTCAGGTGATCTGTTCTCCACACTGCAGCAGGATTTTCTTTTTAAAATGCAAATCTGAAAATATCCTCCTCTCCTTAAAGCACTTAATGCTTCATCCTTGCTTGTAGTAGGATAAAGGACAACATTCTTCATGTGACCTGCTGGGCTTCCCATCATCTGGCTGCTGTCCAGATGATGAGAGCTGGAGGATTTATTGAGGAAAATGAAGTCTACCTTGGAAGAAGAGAAAAATTCATTCTTACACACATTTGTATGTGGCTATGGGTACACAAAAATAATTGGAAAGTTAGAAATTCTTCACTGTTGTCCTATTATAATAATCCAAGAGTTGTCATAGTATATATCAAACCAGTTGACTGCTCAAGAACAAACAGAAGGTTTATTGATCCTTCTGGATAGTGCCTGCACTCCTTCAGATCACACATGCGTCACAAGGAACAGAATTCCTACATCTATTGGCTTTCATGGATAAAACCGCCTAAAATGCTCTATTTTATCTATATCCACTACTATTTCTTCATTTTCAATGGTAATAAATTAGTACACTCTTAAAAGATGCTAACTATGCCCACTCTTGTAATTAAGATGTTTTACTTCTAGACATTTCTTTCGATAGATTAATGTGTGTTATTTCACTGTTTAATTCAAAGGTTTTCTTCACTAAAGTACTATGGATTACTCTAAGGAGATGCAGATGAGGTAAGCTAGCAATTCAATAGCAACCGATTAATTGATAATTAAGTTTCTATTGGTGATCAATCAACCATTTTGCAGAGATAGCCAGAGCTAAGGGAAGCTTCTTAAAGGAACAATGGCCAGTTTAAATCTAAGCCATTTGAAGGATTCTGTTATAGAGGTGGCTGCTCTTGGGAACACGTTTTTGTGGTTATTTTGTTCCTTCTTTTCTAGAGCTTTGTCTTTTCCTCTAAGTCTACGTCGCATCAGAGGAACTGTAAAGCCTCAAACTTGACCTGGAGCATGGTGCTTCTGGAGAGATAATGGATTCACCGGGATAAAAAACAACATGTGGGTAGTAAATGAGTGTTTGACCATAAACTATTAGCACAAGGTTGAATCAACAAGAGGCTATGATTGTCTTATCTTCTTTTATCCCAGTGCCTGGTATGATGCCCAACACACAGCAGGTGTTTAATAACAGCTTACTAAAAAGACACTGCATCTGCAAAGCCACCAGAGGGAAAGCCCACCTGTCTACCCAGCTTGCTTTCTGTTCTGCCCTGGTTAACGTGGTAAGTAAGGGAATGGAGGGGACAGGATCGCTAAGCCTCCCCTCAGAGAATCTGCAAACCTGCAGGAACTCACTGGTCTTTTCTAAGTGGAGGGACAGAAATACAGCGAGAACTTTAGCCTCTGTGCACCTGTTCCACATGTGTAGGGCAAGAATGAAGAACTCTGCATCCAAGTTAACGCAATATTTATATTGTGTACTTCTGGGCTTCTCCTTCAGGAAATAGCGAGGTCTCTAAATAGTACCTCCTCAAGGACTGATAGGATTAATTTATGTCTCTATTGTCCCCGAATAAAATTCCTAAGTATACAGGCATGTTGGAGGAGGATCTACAGAAGTTTTTGATCTTGAAAAACTGTGCACCTTGGAGTCAAAAAACAAACATCAGGTCAGGTTCAAGTGGCATTCAAATTTCATAAGCCAGGGGACCCCAATCATTTTTATTATTCTCACAGCTGAGTTCTAAAGGGGAGACACAGAGGCATTAGCTTTCAGGAAAAGGCAAAAAAGCTATGGAAAAATTAACATTCTGTCATTCACTGCAGGAGAGGGGATACCGCTTGTCTCCTCCTGCTGAGAACCCTGACAAACCCAATGACTGGGGTCAGGGAAGCAGGACCCAGCTTGCAGGGCTGCACACCGTCTTTGAGCTTTTACAGTAGAACTTGTAACTAATAGCAAAAAGAGAACCTTGGTGTAAGCGCCTGGCATCACAGACATAAAGCATTGTGCAAATGAGACTAAATCTCAGACTGATTCACTATATCCCTTAAAGATGCGTGAATGTGTTTGCTGCTCCTTTGTGCAGGGTCGACAGGGCTGCTTCATCGCAGTACCGTACACACAGCTCCTGGGTGTAGCATTTGGGGTTTGGGGGGCTGCAGGTGGAAGAACAACGGCACCTCTGTTTTCAGGGCCACTTGTGTTTCCTTCAGGAGATCTTATGCCTTGGGTTAAAACAGAACACAGCAGGTGGACAGCACTCCTCTGGGACAGTAACTGTGCCGGGAAACTGCAGAAGAGATTACAGAGGAGGTTTCACACCAGCAACCGGAGGGAGCCACACTGACTCTCTTTAATGGTAACAAAGGGAGGAAAAAGGAAAGGAAGTCAATTTTCCTCAGAATGGGCCAGGTACTGAGCTGGTCGTGTTCACACATGACAAAACTCCCAGCAGCCCAGGGAGGTTTCGTCACACTTGGTTCAAGGACGAGGAGACTCAGGGAGCCAAAGGCTCAGTCACAGTGCCCAGTTCACCCGGGAATAGGCACCAGGCGCTCACGCTCCTGACTTTCTTTTGCTTCTGTTGGCCATGCTGGGCAACCGTACGTTTGGAAAAATGAAAGGGACTTTGAGATCACCTTACTCTAGTCCCTTATTTTGGGGCTGAAATTAATGATTATTTTCTAGATAATGACAAAGGAGTAAACAATAGCTTTTTGAGTTACAATAATCAGCATGGCTCTCAAATCTAGGTCTCCTTGTTACCTATTTCATTCGGTTCATGAACATAACCATGCTTTCATTCAGGTAACTTTGAAATTCTGTTATCACCAGCTTCTCTTTCTGTAGTGTTTCCCACATCAACCAGTCTCTAAGCCCGGGCAGCCCTACACCCACGCCTCTGCCCCTGGCCCAGCCTTGGTGCCTTCTCACTGGCCTTCTGGTCTCCCATCTTTTCCACCTTGAAGCAATTTGAGCTGTCATTCCCTTCCTCCGAACCTTAGTTGCTTCTCAAGGGCCTGCAGAAAAAGTCCAAACTCCTTGGCATAGCAAAAAATCCCGCCTTGACTTAGCTTTTCCGCCTTCTCCCCCCTTAAAGCATGTGGTGAGGTGTCACCGAGAATACTAAGGGATCTCAGAGAGTGGTTATCGTGACACAAGTCCCTGCCCCTTCTTGGATCCATGCATCACTATGGCAACAGATGCTCCAGTTCTGCCAGTCAGTGGCACCTGTTCCTGGCTTAGGTAAACCTGAAGCAAACCTGGCTCTTTTCTAAAGTCTCTCTAAAACCTTCTAAAGTTAGGTTTTTAGAATGACAGAGGTAATGTACTTTATTGGGCAGGGAAGGGAAACAGTGACAAAGAACAAGGTGGATGATATAAGGGTACAGGAGGACACCGTGTAGCTTGAGATGTTTGAGTCAAGAAGGAAAAAGAAATAAGAAAAAAAAGTCCATTCCCCCGGTAAAGTATATTGCTTGGGCATAAACACAATTAGTGCAATTACAGACAAAGGAAAGATGAAAATACAGCTCCCAATTGTGTGCCACCCTCTTGGGAGGAGGAAGATGTTACTGGGATAGGACATATAGAGGAGTTTCAGTTTTTGGCTGGGGCTGGGTTTGAACCACCAACTCCAGTATATGAGGGCAGCACCCTGCTCCTTGAGCCACAGACGCCACCCTACAGAGGGATTTCAAAGGCACTTGTAATGTTGCCTTTTCTTAAGCCTGGTGCTAGAGACATGGGTATTTGTTCCATTTTTCATATGTATACATAACAATCCCCACACATTCATATGATACGTGTGTATGCATTACATACATATACAGGGGATGCCCAAAAATATATATGCATTTTTATTTCAAGTTTTGAGATACATACACATTTTAGATGATCTTGTTGGAAGGAAAATGGATCATTCCCCCAAAGTGTCTGAACGGCAGGTGAATGAATGTGCACAGCATGACTAGGTGCATGTAAGAGTGACAGTACCTTCCATTCAACCTCCAAAGAAAAGCATAGGTAACTTCACTTAAAAGATGTACACTTTGTTCTGTCATACTGAATAGATACCGAAAATGTTTGTTATCTTGTATTTTGTATCTCTTGTAATTGCAGAAGCCAAATGTGACTTGGGTATTACAATTTTAATAGTTTTTTATTTTGTTAAAGAGTGTATACATTTTTTGGCACCGTCTGTATACAATACAGTCAGGTGCTGCATAATGACATTTCACTTGCCAGTAGACCAAATCTATGATAGTGGTGCCATAAGACTGTCATACTGTGTTTTTACTCTACCTTTTCTACATTTAGGTATGTTCAGATCCACAAACACCAATGGGTGCCTCCAGTCTTCAGGAGAGGAGTGAGTTGTGCGGGTTTGCAGCCTAGGAGCGGGAAGTATACCTTACAGCCTGCATGGTAGCCAGCAACACCAACTCGCTTTGTGGGAGTACACTATATTGTCTGCACGGTGACGAAATCACCTAATGACACATTCCTCAGAACACATCCCTATCATCAAGTCATGAATGACTATACATAATTCGTACATAGACACGATGCATATCATAATAAAACTAAAATTTAAAATAATGAATAAATGAAAAGTGAGGGGGTCTGGTGCGTTGGCTCACACCTGTAATCCTAGGACTTTGGGAGACCAAGGCAGGTGGATTGTTTGAGCTCAGGAGTTTGAGACCAGCCTGAGCAAGAGCAAGATCCTGTCTCTACTAAAAATAGAAAAACTAGCCAGGAGTTGGGGTGGGTACCTGTAGTCCCAGCTACTCAGGAGGCTGAGGGAAAAGGATAGCTTGAGCCCAGGAGTTTGAGGTTGCTGTGAGGAATGATGCCACAGCACCCCACCCAGGGTGACAGAGTGACTCTGTCTCAAAAAAAAAGGAAACAAGGATGTGGAGAGATTATCAAGGACTTTCCTCACCCCAGCTTCTTGATGTCCTAAGCAGTTTTGGAAGATGCTTCTAGTTTTTCTTAGCCCACAGTAAAAATGCTACACAGTGCTTGCACAGTGGCTGATGGTTTGTTCATTCCATCCCCTCAACCAATCTATGACTTGGGCTTGTTATTATTTTCATAATTTTACCGACAAAGTGAGGTTCAGAGAGTTAACTCAATAAGTAGATCTTGAATCCTAGTCATTGATTTCAAGTCTGGTACTCCTTACACTGCCGCATGCTTCCTACCTAAGACTCTACAGCACTTCTGAGGCAGACCGGCTCTCCGGGGTGGCCTAGAGGAGTCGGCCTGCCTGTGGGACAGCTCTGCCTCGACTCCAGGGAGGGTTTGATGAGTGGGAAACTCTCATAACCTTGGGAAAGTCACTTGGTTTCCTTGGTCTCAGTTTCATCTTATTTAAGAAACATTTGTTCCTAGTGTCTACAATGTGTTAGACACAATTCTAAGCACTTTATGAATATCGATTCACTGAATCTCATAACAACAAGCCTAGGAAAAAGCTGAGGTGCTGCGTGATGTTGTGATCAGCAGTGCAGGGCCAGGATTGAACCTAGGCCATCTGGCCCAGGTTCTGCACCACCACCCTAGGTGGCATGTTTTCTGTCTGTAAAGGAAGGAGGTGAGCAAATTGATTCCTAAGTTCTCTTCTAGCTCTAGGGTGGCTTCCCAAAGCTTCCCCAGGGCTTGCAGTCACCGCACTGCCATGGGCCAGTTGTCAGAACAAACCATTGCTTGGTATGTTTAGGTTACCAAGGAGTAAACAATCATTGTCCTCCAACCAGCATAGGCTATCTCCAAATCTAGATAGGGTATGGATTCTATGAGAAGTTTTTAAAAAACGACAAACTTTTCAAGGTTTATATACTTCTATAACAATTATGTGACTCTGACAACCAATGGTAGACACTCTGTTTTACTTTTTTAAAAAACTTGTTACGAACTTGTTCCTTAACACAGTCTCATATACTATCCTAGAGTTAAATAATAAGAATCATTCTACAATTTGTAAGCCTCGATGCAATATCTTAATTAATTCTTTCTTTATCTTTTTATGAGCACTTGCCAGACATTTTTTCCTTGACTCAGACATAGCCTTTTTTATAAAAAGGTAATTAAAGTTCTATATACCTCAATATATTTGATTCAAAATGTTTCCCCTAATTAACATTATGATGTATGCAGTGAATATGCAATTATATTTAATTCAGTGTAATTAAGGATGTGATATATTTAAAATAGTGATTCTTTTAATTGATCTATAGGACTGATTTAGCTCACCTATAGATAATTTAATCAGTCTTGCAGGTAAATTTTTTTAAAAATGTATTCTCCATAAAATCTTTGCCAGTTCACTTATCCCACCTTTCTTCCCTCCTTGAGCATGACTAAGTTACCAGAAGAATTTTAATATTAACTTTATTCATAATCATACTTTGTACAATTTCCAGGTACATATAATGATGGTTTCCTGGTGATATGTGTTTCTTTTTAATTTCACATTAACATTGGGATTAATATTGGGGTACATACGATTAGGTTACATAGTTTGCTTTTGCAAGGTTAAAGTCTGGGCTGTAGTTCTGCCCTTCACCCAGGAAGTGTGCAGTACACCCATTCAGTGGGAGGACATATTTCAAAATAAAGTCCCTCCACCCAGAACAGGGGTGTCCAGCCTGTGACCCACCCACGGGGCACATGCTGGTTTTATGAAGACTTTTCTGCTTTTCTGTGGTGTCAGATATTACAAAAAGTATGCATAGACTGTTTTTATTTATTTATTTTTGCTCATAAGCTTTTGTTAGTGTTTGTGTATTTAACGAATGGCCCAAGACAACTCTTACTCTTTCAACATTTGGTAGAGAAAAAAAACGGTTGGACACCCCTGCTGAGCATTCATATAGTTGGCTAAAAACTCAACTGCTTACATTTCACTCCTGTGTTCTCTTCTCTTTATTAAGTAGGACTGGGAGGGAAGATGGTGTGGAACTGACTGTGGGCAGAGGCACGAAGCTTTAAACTTCAGTTTCTGGCTATGTCTCTTACAGGCATATTTTAACTCCTTGCAATCTGTACTCAGATGTCTAAGATGTTGACACTGAAGCCTGGAGTCTCTGTAAAGTGCAGAAGAGTTAGTTCTCAGGAAGGACAGGTCCTTCACTTTGTGGCCTTTCATGCAAGGTCAGACTGTTCGGGTAGCGTCAGACGCTAAGAGTCTCACCACGTTGCCTTGTGCTATGAAGAGACTCAGTCTGAAGTTGTGGGCACAGTTTAAAAGAAAATGCATCCTCAACATTTCTGCTTCCAGGAACCCGCCCTGGTGTAGTAATCTTGCCTTATGGTTTCAGCTACGGGTTCATCACAAGTTGTGGCCCCCCACTAGAGTCCTAGCAGGGGAGCCAAGCTGGAGGGCAGAGTTAAAGAAGGGTGGACTTGCAGGGGGAAGAAATGGCCTTCTTTCTGTCTGCCACTGCGTGTGCAGCCTCCTATAGCCTTGAACGCAGCAGATGCTGCGTGACTCACAAGGTGATGGATATTGCAGCCAATCCGCCCTAGCAGCCTCCTGGCAATGACCTAATTTTACACACCCTCAGCATCCTCTCCTCTGAGGACCAGCCTGTCTCTGCCACTGCCTTCAGGCTATGTTTGAATGAGCCGCTGATGATTTTCAAAGTCAATCATTTTTCTTTCCAAAGTGATCCCTTCTTCTGGCTTCCTACTTCCAGGCAGCATCAGTAGCCACCCCGACTCTATTCCTAACTTTGAGGTCTGAGCCATCTTGAGCCTTTCTTTCTTGCCCATATCCATGTATTTTACATTTTTCTACTGAATTACAGGAAACCTCATACTTGGCCTCCTACAATCTGATTTCCTTCCTTCTAAAATCTTCTTCTTCAAGCCCACTTATACAACTTTTAGAGTAAAGCTTCCCAAACACTTTCTCAGCACGTCCTGTGATAATCACACCAGGCTGGTGGAGAACAGTGTGAAATGGCCTTGCGTTTCCTAGCTGCAAATTCGGGGTTCCTACGTCACTAAACCTCAGTTTCTCATGTGGACACATACCTACATGACAAAATTGTTTTGAGGTTTAAATCAAAAGACTCTAGTTCCAGGACCGTATTCAATGGTGGCTTCATTCACTTTGTCACCCAGGGATCCTCAGAGAGACCTGAGGCAGGCTGGACAGTGTTCCTCCAGAATTCCCATCCACGGGGAGTATCCGAATGGGAACTTATTTGGAAAGAAGCAATCTGATACGTAGTAAGTGAAGGATCTTGAGATGAAATCATTTTGGATTTCATGTGGGTCCTGGGTCCAATGACTGTTGTCCTTGTAGAAGGTGAAGAGAGGCCACAGAGAGACACCACGGGAGCCTGCCATGTGAAGACGGAGGCAGAGATCGGAGTGATGCTGCACCACCTGAGAACACCTGGGACCCCAGAACCACCCGAGGCGAGAAAGGATTCTTCCTTGGAGCCTTCAGTGGGTGCATGACTATGCTGACACCTGGATTGAGGACTTCTCTATTCCAGAACTACGGGAGAATGAATTTCTGTTGTTTTAAGCCACCAAATTTGTTAGCAAGATATTTGTTCTGGCAGCTTTAGGAAACGAATACAAAGCCATACTACGTGACAGTCACTGTTCTAGGTGCTAAAGAATATGGCAACAAACAAAAAAGATAGAAGTCTCTGCTGTTGTGCAACTCAAATAGAATTTCTATTACTGTGGCTGGTCCGGTGACTCTTCATAATGCCTGTAAGGACCAAGTTCAACATTCTAATTACTTAGATCAACAAGCCTCGGTTTCTTCATCTGTAAAGTGGAAACACTCACACCCATGGAATAGTATTATTTACAGCTCACAAGTAAGGTCGGCTCTGACTCTGCAAAATTTCTAGTACGGTTATCTGTCCACGATTGTTTTTTATTATTCTCTAAAGCAAGGGCTGGCCTGCTTTTTTTTTTTTTTTTTTTAAATAATAAAGTGTTAGATAGAAAATGTTAGTTTTTGAGGGTCCTTAGGTCCCTGTCTCCTATTTTGGTTTGTGTGTCATCTGTTTGTATTTAATCCCTTAAAAAATCACTCAACTTATTGCCCCAGTTTGCCAACCCCTGCAAACGCTTCTGCCTGGGGTCCAGCCTGAAGACACTTTGAACATAGGGACACAAGAGGCCGACACATGAAATAGCTCACTCATAATGCAAAGTACTTGCAAAGAACTCAGTGGAACACTGTAGGGGCAGAACTGCTCTCAGACCAGGAAAAGGAAAAGATCAGCGTCGACTTAAACTGGAGAAGGATCTTGGCAGAGACTGAAGTTGAGCAAGCTCTTGCTCAATGTTGAATTAGTGAAGAAAAAAAGAGAGAAATCCTTAGAGCAGAATATATTTTATACATTGTGCGTATGGATTTATGTACACATTTATTTACAAATGCATTAAAACACAGATGAAATAAATATTTACTCTCTTTTAGAGGTATCAGCACGATTCAAAACGCTCACAGTCCTACAAGGGTCTGGGCTAAGTGTTAAAAACCTTTGCTTCTTAATCATCATTTCCTAAGATGAATCAGATCTGAAACAGGCTGGGTCCACGTGGTTTCGGTTAGCAGCCTTCACATTGCATTTCAGTCACAGCCAGGAATGACAGAGTGATTCAGAGTGAACACTGGTCCAAGTGAGGCAGGTTTTCATGCTTAGCATAAAGAGGTTTTCTGTTTTTCTCTACTTAGTTAACGGAAACTGAATTTTAACACATTGTCTGCCACACTAGAAAAAAAAGGCTTTTTCTTGGCGACATGGGTTTTCTTGGGTCAAGCACATTAACTGCTGTTGTTAGTTATATTTAACTCATGCTGATTTTGAGCTTGGTGCCTTGTGAAGCATTTATAATTCACATGTCCTGATCTAACAAAACATTGTGGCCTCAAAGAAAAACAAATTTCTTCTAGTGTGGCAGTCCATGTGCAAGAGACTTGTGAGTCAGATATGTTTCACAAGGCCTTGGGCTGAAAACCAGAGTAAGTTACCGCTATTAACTACAACTCACGTGGCAGTTAATGTGTTAACACGCTTACTCCTAGAATTGGAAGAGATCCTCAGAAGACAATACCCAACACATCCGAAGTAGTTCCTCCTGGAGGTGATAAGAACCATGTCTGGTTATGTGCCTAACAGTGTCACGCTCAGTAGAAACAGGCTGATAAATGCCTTGGTGGAGGGGCAGGACAGGTGAAAGACGAATGCAACAGGACTCCTTTAATTGTGCCCCAATACACTGCTGGTGCCCCCGACTGTATTCCAGCCTGCCATCAATCCAGCTGTCATGAGCCCTTATCCCTTCTCTTCAGCTTAACACTGTGCAGTTGGACTCTTTATTCATCGTCTCCCCTTGTGTCTGACCAGAACTGGTTATCAGAAACCTCCTTTGTGGACGGTCCCTGACGCTCATAGCCAGTTCTTCCCATCTCAGGGTGTTTACATCAAGGCCAAGCTCAGGAAAGTCTCTCCCGTCCCAAGCATTGGTTGGTGCCTGCAGGTGAAGCCACTGCAGAGCACAGTCCTGCAGCCACAGGATGGTGAGACTGACAAAGACCTTTGCCTTCACTTTTTTTTGTCCTTAACCTGTGTATCATTTTCAACTTCAAATCAGAGACTGGTGGCCCCTAGTCAAAATCTGTGGATTCCAAATGCAAACATCAAGAGCAGGGGTGGGGTATCCCTATGGGAACACTGCCCTTGGTATAGATGGTGTCACCCACTCAAAGGGTGAGTTCTTTGAAAGGCTGGAGAGAGCATCGGGGAGCAGGGAAAGAATTCCTGCCTTCTCCTTTTAATGGCTTTAATTCTGGGCTCCCAATTTCAATTAAGTACAAAGTTCTGGAATTCCTATTCACCCTCCCTATCTTCAGCTTTTTTTCTCCTTCTTTGTTCTTGGATCCATCATCGGTCCAGATTGCTGATGCTGGTGTTAGAGTGTGTGTGTCCGTAAGGAAGGGGCATACATAATAGCGAGGGGACCATTCCAGTTTTTCTCAGTGGTACCTTAATTCTTGGAAACTCCTTAATTTTAGATAGTAGTTTTTAGAGATTTGGAGGAAGAAGACTGAAACATTTTTATCTAAAAAATTAATGTTACTCATTGGTATCCCCTCACAGTACTTGAAATAAATAGGGTTTAACATAATTATCGATTCATTCAATAGACATCTACTTTGTCCAAGCTATAGTGTTAGGTACCAGGACTGTGGAGATAAACAACACGGTTCCTATCTTCAGGTGACTGACGAGGGAGCTGGTGAACACGATTTCACCGAGTATGGTGTGTACGAGACATGGTAGAGAAAAGCAGAGAATGAGGGCCAGGGGCAATGAGGGGGAAGCAGCTAGAGAAAATTTCCTGGGGAAGGATACACCTGAGCGGAGGTTTAAAGAATAGAGAAAAGGTGTTAACCTGACAAAACGAGTACTCAAGGGAATTGAGGCAATCCAAGCAATTAATGTTAAGCAAGGCTGGGCGGGAGACTGGTGGATTCCGGGAACTGCAGAGCCATAGGGCGTGTGTAGGGCAGGGCGGCTAGGATGTGCTGGGGCCTGGGACCATCTCCTACCAGACACAGAGCCAGCTAGGCTCATTTCTTCCTAATTTCTGGTCAGTGACAAAAAACTGTTTCGGTGGCAGCTTGAAATTGGCTTGGTGGGAGCCTTTACACCACGGAAATTGGCAAACACTACACTTTGGGGCTTCTCCCTGCACCCCCGCCCTCACACCCTCTGCAAAGTTAAATATTTACCAGCACTCCATGGCGTGTGAGGGAGAACCAGGAAACAACAGCCAGGGCCAAGGCTAGAAACTCCTCGAAAATCATACCGAGTGTGGAGTTTACTCTGAAACCACTGGGGAGCACTCAAATTATTTTAAGGGATGTGGTTAGACAAATGGGTTTGCTCTTACAAAAGGATTCCTTTCTCAAGCAGCGCTTTGGAGAAGAATAGATTGGCTAGAGGGGAGGAGAAGCCAGGGCAGATCTAGTTTGACTTTATTGGCATCATTTTTAATACACTAAAAAAAGAAAAAATTACCATGTCTGGTATGATGACATACAATTTTCTGTTTCTGCTTTGCATATATTTAGCAGAAGGGAAGTACGAAAGATCTTTTAAACTTCGTATTTACTATGAATGAAACCAGGTTTTGTTTTAAATGAAGCATAGAAGGAGCCTGACCTAGACTGTGCTTAATGAAGAAGTCTGGGATAGGCTGATGATTCCTTGGAAATATTAAACTTCTTGATTAAATAGGTGTTGTTAGTTGCACCCAAACTAGTGGCTGGATAAGGTGCTTAGGCAAGTCTCAAATAAGGCTGGAGCACAAGAATGAGAATGTCAACACGGGTTAATGAATGAGGAAGGTTGTGTAAACTATTACTTAATCCCGACTGAGGGTTTCCTGAGCTACTGGGGAACTGGGTTGAGGTTGATAGGCGGGAAAAAGGTTAGAAGGAAACAGAGCATTAAACAAACAACAGTTCAGTTTAATTTGTGATGTACTCATAGTTGAGAGTATAAAAGGAAAGCTTTGCTAATAGCGAGAATGAAGAGATGCCAATGTTGTTATTAAAATAATTTTCTAGATATTCACTGGAACGGAGATTTTATTATATTTTGGCAGAGAAAAATAGAAAATTTGACTACCTTCACTTGTTCTTGAGCCCCCAGCATACAGAGTATTAAATAAAGTCTTGGGCGTTATTTATAACAGCTGGTTCCAAGGGCTAACGGCATACAGGGAAAACTTTAATATCTGAAGATCACACCAGTGCTTAATTAATATTTACTTATGAAAATTTAGGTGTTTACTTTCCAAATATTTCATAATCCTTCATTTTTCATGAGTTCATCTGCATTCAATTGGATTGTTATCTTATTACCAGGGTTATAAGATATACAATAGTGTATACTTTACACCATGGTTACCCTGGATCCCATAATATTCTGTGGTTTATTTTCTAATAGTATCTTTTGTTAGATGTCTTGAAATCCTGGTGTACATTTTTTTCTGTAATCCATAACCGTACCACGAACAATGAACTCTAAATTGTTAAAACACAGGTGACATGTTTTCCTGTGCAGAATCTACTAAAAACAAATAGAGAAAGGAGAAGAGGCATAAGGGCAATTATTGTGACTTCAAGACACAAACCCAGTCTAAAAATCTGTAATTGAAACTCATATTTTCTTAAGCATTTGATTTAGAAAGTGTCTGGACAGAAAAATCTTCAGAACTAGTCATAATTTACCAGAATATGATAACATTTTTAAAAGCAGGGCTATTTTTTAGTCTTCCTTGTACATGTCAACAACCCGTACTTTGATCTTTTGACATAAGTTTTATCTACTATTGATAAACTACCACTTATATATTATTAATCATTTTGCAAACACTGACTCATATCCTTAATATGAGAATGGGTCAGTAACAGAACTGATTTGGGGCTAGGTATGCCAAAGACTACTTGGAATTGATACTCTTCCTAGAACTATTCCTAAAGTGAGAGTGAGTTTAGTTGAGAGTAAGACACTTTGCTCATTTTTCCCCCATTGCCTCTAGATAAACCCAATATAATTGGCATTTATCAAATTATAAATACGTATCAATTACTCTTACTAATACATTTACTGATTCTTATTTGCCATGATTTTGGAACCACATGTAAGTTTATATTTAATCAATTGCCAAATAGATTATATCCTATTAGACATTCCTCTTCTTTGTTCAGTTAATTCAGTCTCTTAAGCCCCAGGATCACCTAATTTGACCTGATTTTCATCTCTATTATTATACTTTAGAACATTTCCAGAGTCTTGACCCTTCTCATATTATTGAATATATGAAGAAAACCGGTCTCACTTTCCTATTCTCTCTCCTGAGGTTTTATATAAGCCCTAAACACACAGTACTCCTGCAAACAGTCTTCTGCACTCAAAATTCTGGTCACCTTACTGGAAAATAAATACTCCTCTGCCTGTAATTACAGCCTTCAGGAAGGGGCAAGCCAGTGACCTCTTGGACTTGTAGGTACAGGAACAGGCCCTGAAGTCTACTATTTCCTTGGCAAACACTACTTCTTTCTTGGCCAAACAAAAGTGAACAAAGTGAGCACAGGAAAAGGTGAGTATTTCTTTTGATTCCTCGTGCACCTTTTCACCTGCATTTCAAAACTTGCACAGTTTATGGAGATGACAAGAACAATGCTGCTTATGATCCAGTAAGAAAATTACATTTGTAAGTTTAGCAAGACCTTCTATCTAAACACTTCAATGATTCAGATGGTCTCTGTTGATATATAAATACAGAGATTTCTTTTGGAAGACAGAATTTTTTTATTAAATAAAATCAACACTATTGTCTATGATCTGCAAAGCATATGCTGAAGTATAAAGACCCAGGACAAAGTGCCTGCCTGCTAAGATCTTAAACTTACTTAGATATTTGCATGATTAAATCTACAGATATGTTTTTACATATATATATATGTAGAAGTGATCAAAATGAAAGAGAAAGGCAAAGTGTGTCTGCAGTTGCGATGCCCTTGAAGCAGAACAATGTGAAGCTGGCACTAAGTGGAGACCACATGCTGTGCATTCAGTTGGTGCTCATGATGTTCTTGTGAGTCCTGGGAGCACTTGCCTCTCACTTGGCTTCCATGCCACATGATTCTCATGAGAAGGAAATGGTCTAAAAATGGATGCAATTGTGCAGGGTACAGTACACAGAGGCAGAAAGACAATGTGACTTGGGGTCACCTCGGCATCACATTCCCTTGAATTCTATTAACGTTTATAATGTTGCTAGTTTCAAAAGGGCTTATTTTGTGTGTGCTCGATTTGTATGATTCTCTTTGTCTCAGGACTTACTGGTCACAGGACATCCCCCTCCCTCCCCAAGAGAAATAGACTCCAGTGTTATGTAGCACTGTAGGATGACGGTAGCTAACAATGGTATGTGAAATGGGTTCGGATAGCTAGAAGGAGGATATCTAAATGTTCCCAAGACAAAAGATAAATGTTTGAGAGAATGGGCATGCTATTTACTCTGATCTGATGCACCTGATCCATTGTATGTATCAAAACATCACTGTGTACGCCACAAATACATACAATTATTATTTGTAAATTTTAAAAAAAGGAAATATTTTTCTCTGACAAATAGGGCCCCAGGGCTTGGCCACAGAAGAAAGGAGAGGAAAACAAGGAGGAAATAACTTGGCCTGATATGAGAAATATCTATTTTCAAAGACCCATGACAAAGCTGATTAAGGTGTTGAGCTGGGAGGCAGTAAGAGTGAGCGTGACCCTAATTTTGTCTGTAGCTTTTAGAAATCCACATTCTGTCTTCTTCATCAGAAGAACCACTCAAGGCCGGGCAAGGTGGTTCATGCCTGTAATCCTAGTACTGTGGGAGGCTGAGGCAGGAGGACTTCCTGAGCGCAGGATTTCCAGACCAGTTCGAGCAAGAGCAAGACCCCACCTCTAAAATGACAGCTGGGCATCGTGCTGGTGCCTGTAGCCCCAGCTACTAGGAAGGCCGAGGCAACACAACCACATGAGCCCAGCAGTTTGAGGTTGCTGTGAGCTATGAAGCCATGACACTCTACCAAGAGTCACAAAGTGAGATAGACTCTGTCTCAAAGGAAAAAAAAAAGAACCACTCAATGCAAAGTAACTTAATTCATTTGGAAACCAAAGGCAAACAAACTTTTAACATATTGTTAACTATTTTTTTAAACAGAAAATGCCAAAAAGTCTAATTCCCCAGCATTGTACTACTTCATGTGATGTTTTTGTTAAGTGTAAAATAACATGCAGGAATGGCCACATTCACTTGAAAAACTGGTCAAGTGCAGCAGCTCGTGGTTAAGATACAAAGCTTACGAGGTAGGTAATGATCATTCACCTCATAAGCACTGGCTCTGTATTTGCCCGCCTACTAAAGACATCACTTTTTCTAAAATTTTAAGCTTTATATAAAAGTTAGCTTTCACTCCCTTTGGGCAGTTTTTGTGACTAAACTACCAAATTTAAATATTCCTTCTCTATTGCACTCACAGATGTTTATTTCCATTGTAGTATATTTCATAAATTATCGTGATGTATTTGTTTATCAATATCACTGATAGTTCACTGTCATCTTCTCTGGTCTGTCTGCTTCATGAAGACAAGTAACATGTCTGGTCCGTCCTCACCGTAATACCAGCAGAGTTAAAAACTCAATAAATGTCTGTTGAATTTCTTGTTGCATCTTAGTTCTATGAATAAATCCTATCTCTTGTTGAAAATAATGATGACAAGTTTTGAGTCACTTTATGCACTAAATAAAATGGTTAGCCTTCTAGCACTTGGCTTAAGCTAATCAGATGAAAGAACAAGCACATAATGTAATTACCTTAAGATAAATGGAAAATATTGCACATTTTATTGTCAAGATAATTTTTAGAGATATTCGTTTTTGCTATTGACTGCCACTGCATTAGTGCTTGTAATCCGCTTAGTGCATTAGCACTAAATACTATTGATTCACTTAGAGCTAACAGACCAATTTAATCTTTGCATTTTCTCTATTTCCTGAGCATGACTTCACCTGTAGTTTAGTTAGTAGACTGATTGCCAGATGCCAGTGTTAACTGGACATTTTAAATTAGAAATGTCATTAGAAAACTTAACATCATATAGATTTATACTTTTCTGGTACATAGACATAAATTCTAGCTAATCATAAATAACCTATGTATTTTCAGATGACAATTCGGCAAACTGAATATTCATAAAATCATCTCTAGAATAGAATGCTTTAGAAATAAAAACTGACCTTAATTCATCCCTCATTCCAGGGGAAAAATTTGAAGTTTCATCTGCCATTAACACCCTCTGATTACTAAATATTTTGGTGATTTACCCAAATAAGACAACTGAAGTCAGACTTCAGTCTGAATTCACCATGTGTTTTTTTGTTTTGTAGTTATACTATTCATAAACCATTTTACCCCATTTGTGAACATTAGGAATGATTAAAACAGATATTTATTCTACATGAGCATGCAACTGTTGGGCATTTTTCTTCCCTCTTGTTGACAGATTGGAGAATATTTTTGAAGTATATGTGGGTAGCCACACTTGACGTGCTCCAGGGTTAGCCTAGGTCTGGGGTGAAGTGCAGTAAGGTGCTTCCTAAGGCCCCATAAGGCTTTTAGACTAGGAAGTCAACAGAGTTCAGCAAGTAATTCATTTGCAGATGAACCCGGCTGGAACATTTTAGTTAGACAAAAGTATATAATTAGCACACTGGAATGTATCCAGGATCTTAGAATCACTTACCACAGTCACTATTTTAAAAAAAAATTCAAGGCAGTTTTAATAACTTCAAGAGTAGCTGAGCCCTTGGTTTCATTTCCCTGATAAAGAACACTTTAAAGCCGCCCTCCACCCCCTGGAAGCTGGAGATGTGACTTACAGCACATATCTGGGCACTGAGTCATTCTGGTCTCTGTGTGCCCACTCAATCAGTATCTGTGCCAATCCATGAATAAGCCATGGCAGGGATTCCTGGAGGGTCTTTTATTAAAATTCTGACAGGTTCCCATTTTTCTTACTGGAGTAAGGAGATAAGAAGGCAGGGTGGGAAGCCACTAAGAAGACAGAGGTCTGAAGTAAGGGTGCAACACCCAAAATTTTAAATAGTGTTCTGAGCAAAAAATCCATTCACTCAAGAATATTCACATCCTTATCAAAATGCAGAATCCCACATGCTTCCAGAAATCCATGATCGTGTAGTTTGGGAATGAAATAACATGTATCATGTATCAGAGCTATGGCTTCAAAGTTTTATTAACATTTGGGCTTTTCAAAAATCAACTTTAAGACTTCTTTCTTTTTGCATGAACTCCTTACTGCTTTTTGTATTAATTTTACCCAACAAATCTCCATGTAGCCATCAGCTATGTAAGTAAAACACAGGTCATACCACCTGCTTTTAAAGATATTAAGAAAAACAAAGATTAATTTAACACATTGATTGCCACACTAGAAAAAACAAATTTGTCCTTGGGGCCACGATGTTTTCTTAGGTCAAGAGATGTTGTGAGTTATACAGGTTTCACAAGGCCCTGGGCTCAAAACTAGTGTAAATTAAATACAACTCACACGGCACTTACTGTGTTAAAATGGATGTGGCCTTGGTAGCGCTTAACTCCCCACAGAGGTGGGAGATAGCAGCGATCATATTCTGAATCAATGTAATCCACAGGTGAAGCCTACCTAAACTTTGGTGGCAGCTTCATCATTAACTGCATTCTCTTGCTGTTAGCTTATAAAAACATCATGCCTCTTTGCTTTTTTGGAATGGAAGGATCTATGAATGAACTACGTAATGGTTTAAAGAAGGGTTTGCAGCAAGAAGGGAAAAGGGCAAAAGAAATCCATGATATGGATTCATGGATTCATGAATATGGGCTCATATTCATTATATGGGCTCATTCTATGATACGTTCTCTAATGCCCCCAGGTGTGCCCGATGATCTCCGAGAGTATAGCAACATTCTGGAAAGAAATTAATTTTAAACCTTTTTAAAAAATAAAACAAAGCAATTTGCCACTTTTCAAAGAATGGGTAGCATGGAGAATTCAAATAATGAAGTGAGAAAGCAGTGACTTCCTGAGCCTAGGAGAGAAGCATCTAGAAAAGGAAAAGGAATCCAATGTGAAATTAATACATTTCTATTTAGTTTTTTTTTTTTTTTAAGTGTACTGAGTTCTTGTATGAAAGAATTTTCTTTCTTGAAGGATTTTGGTTTGGCCGTTATTACATTTGGCTCATAGCCAAGATATTCAGTGCTTAGGTCTGGAGAACTGTCTAATATTAAAGAATGAAGAATCCTGAACATTTTTCATATAGGATAATAGTCTCTCATTTCTGAGCACAAGAAGTTAAAAAACTCGAACATCTGACTTCACATTTTTCACCCCTAATACAAAATACATTCTCCTGAGAGTGTTAGATTGTTTAACTAAACCATGCCAAACCAGCATAATTACATGGGTGTTATTTATAACATCGACTCCACATTTGCAGTTCAGACGGTGTGGGAGATTATAGATGTATGGCCTATAAAAGTTATAAATCTTTGTTTATTTTATTAAATATTACGAGACATGCCCTGAGGAGGATAGATCAATAATGGTCCTTGTGGTTTCCTGATGGAAGGCTTGCAATTATTTTCTTCCATTACAACTTAAATGTAACCGAATTGTACTCATCTGTCATCTTTATAATTGTAATGAAGAAACATCACTGTGTGTTTATTTTTATGCCTACTGCTATTACTCCTTGTTTGCATCTTGTTTTCGTTTTTTGTCCTCATTTAAAATTGTTCTAATCACTCTGCTTTCTTCCTTTGATAGCTCTGATGGCTCTGAGTGGTGACCCTTTAACTTTGACACTCTGAAACGGAGATGGAAAATTACTACCTTAAGTTTCCTTTATTTTGGGAAGCAGTTGGCTATTCTTTGAATTTGAGTATAAATAATATTTTAAAACAAGGAAGCTTCATACAAACAACCTATGAGGTTGACTTTTCGAAATCTACATTATCTGGAAATTCTTGAATGCAAAAAAGTATGACTTACAGTACATGAGCATAAAATCTTACAATGTCATGGAAAGTTAGAATCAAAAGTCTATGAAAGGAGAATAATGTGTATCTTTTAGCTTGACTGCAGTAAAATTTTGATTCAATTGTCTTTCTCTGCACCCCCAGCAAACCACCCCTAATCCTCACCTATCTTTTTTTATGGAACTATTAAATCTTAAGAAAGACTTAGACAAATTTAGCATCATGGAGGTGGGTCACTCATTAACAGGTAAGGAGGGAAGCAAAAGATCCTTATAATCATTTGAATCTGCCTTTCTGTACACAAATGTTTCCTATAATGATAGCTGCTATTTATTTCATGCCCAGGACTAAGCTGGGACCTTTTAGTGACATTATTGCATCTGCTCATACAATAGTCCTTCCCGGAGGATGATGGGTTCAGAAAGTAAATAAAGCTCTCATGGCATCCAAGTAGGAAATGGTGGGGTTCCAATTTGGATCCACATCTCTGACTTCAGTTTCTTTCCATTAGGCCATGCTGTCTCTCAAAGAGCTACATTTATGGTCATCTTATTGTGCCAGGTAATTTATGTACATTATGCCAAATTTTCATATAATTTTCACAAAGCCCTGTGGAGGAGGTATTGTTATTTGTACAATACAAAGGAGTTCTAAAAACTTAAGCAGTGTGGCTGAGGTCACATGGCTGGTATGCAGTGAACCAGGACTTTATCCGGGCTGTGTAGCACCAAATGTCATGCTTTTCCTCTTCAGCTGATTCATCATTGGTCATTAAGATGACCAAGATGTTGGTGAAAATACAAGATGTTGGTGAAAATATTTGCTACATGTCTTTTGCTTACCTATAGGGCAAAACTTTGATAACAGGACTGCAAGGAAAACGGTGTCATATATTAATTGTATGTCCGGAAAGGTGAGAGCTACTTCAAGAGCACTTTTAAAATTTCAGCTTTGATTAAAAACCTGTCCAAATTGTACTATTCCACTTCTATTAGCAAATATAGTAGGACTTAGGGAATAGGATCTTTGCTGATTTAGGAATTTAAAAAAAAATTCCCTTACTCAGGGCAGCGCCTGTGGTTCAAAGGAGTAGGGCACCGGCTCCATATGCCGGAGGTGGTGGGTTCAAACCCAGCCCCAGCCTAAAACTGTAAAAAGCAAACAAACAAACAACAACAAAATATTCCCTTACTCAATATTAAGTCTCATCTATAGGAGATTGGGGCAATGTGTACTGATTCTAGTTTTTCCTGTAATTTTTTTCTGTAATAAACCCCTTAAATCAGTGGTTCTCAACTTGTGGGTCACCACCCATAGGAATTGTATTAAAGGACTGCAGCATTAGGAAGGTTGAGAACCACTGCCTTATATTTTCATTTCATATATATATATATATTTCATTTTAAGCAAATGAACTGAATTTTTAATACTGTTTATGTCCATGCAGATGAGTCTTTTTCCTCCTTAAATTTGGATGTTTAGGAAGTCTCCATCTTATGGGCCACTTTCTCAGTTACTTTATTTTGAATAATAATGTGTTATTTATGGAATATGCATTAGCCTAAGATAACTTCAATCACACTAATTTAGGAAGCTTATAGAGGTTGACTGAGGATTAAGTAAATAAAAGCAGTAAAGATATTAAAGACAGATTTAGTAATTATTTATGGCTCTGTAATCTCATATTGTCAGTGTTGGAGGTCACTGTCCACAAATCCTTTAAGAATCACTTTCAAAATCAGCACACAAAAAATGGTTACATTGTGAAGATCAAGAATATATTCTTACAGAACTGATACATCGACAACACCAGTTTTCCATGCATGGGTATCTGTGGCTTGGGATAAATGTTCAGAAACAGCATTGTGTGAGAAGACGAAAGAGTTCTGAAGCATGAGTAACTTACATGTGAAGATGAAGTGCCCTGAAAATGATCAGATGGTTCAAAACCAGCCTTTGTGATGTCCCTTGTTAGGTCAGAATATGCATGGGAAGAGTCTGCAGAGGCTTGGAAATGTGAGCTTTGCAAAAGCAACATGGTATGTGATGCCAATGACAAAAATTTTCACAAAATATTCTCTATGTGCTGGCCACTTCTTTGTAAAATTAGTAATGATCATTTTGTAAATAAGGTACATTTAGCTATAATTTCCCATTTTTCCCTATGTATGCTGACTTTTGGGACATGCTGTTATACTAGAGATGCAAAAACAAAGCTACAATATCAGTATCTATTCACCAGACTTTATGCTGAAGTAAAAACTCAGTTTCAGGAAATTATTAGAAGGGTCGCCTGATTTCTTGCCAAGTAAATTTGCCAAGACAAAAATGGAGCCACCTTATTGCTTAGAGCAGCAGTTCTCAACCTTCCTAATGCCGTGGCCCTTTAATACACTTCCTGTTTGGGTCGCAACCCACAGGTTGAAAACCACTGGCTTAGAGTCTTTCTAAATAGGTTCGACCTTGTAAATCATTTCGTTTTTGTGTGATGAATGACTCTAGGTGCCTTTACTTATGATAAAGCTTAGGGAAATGATTATACGCTGATTATTGGAATGGTCTGAGGTCTTTCTGCAGACTGGGTATATGAAAACTGAGAATGTGTGTACTCTCTGTCTCAGAAGAATTTTGATCTTTAGTAACCAGAGAAGATAAACAGGCAAATAAATAGAGGAGGTTTGAAGGTATTTGTCTTTACGGAATTCGGCTGGTGTAAAAGTTGGCTTCCCTTGTAAGAAGACTGTTTTGGCAAGTTCCACCTTGTTACCCACAAGAATTTTTGTGATGGGAGTGATAATGGTTTCAGGTGTGACTGATGCATTTTGGGCATTTTTCCTAGGTGATAAGCTGAATGGAGTTTCACTGGATAATCCCGCCTCTTTGTTTCCTTTAGAACACTAAAAAAAGTCAAACGGGTAGGGTAAAGTTCAAATGTGTTTTGAAAATTTTTAGAATCAATAAATACTTTTACCTTGGGGGAGGGGGTTGAAGTGTTCACAATTTAAAAATGAGATAAGATATCAATATACCTTCATCAAGTAAAATGTCCTTTTGACTTTTAAGGGAACAAGGTTTATATAGCAAAGTCATGTTCTCTAGAAGCCCTGGTAGAATTTCTAATAGACCCTTTTAAATTTGTGTTTCTGAAGCAACTTATTGGATACAGGACAAGTATCTTCCCTAAATATTATTAATATTACCCTTTTACTTCCTAATTCCACATTTCTGAAGGGTGTTTTGTTTCCTTTCATTCTTTTGCTAGTGAAGGAAAGAGGCAATCTCACAAGAAATTAATTACTACTTACAGAGTTGGCAACATATGTTAAATGTGTGCAAGGAGAAGTTCGGTCTCAGTTGGGATCTATGGATGTTATGCATATTTCCCCTAGACTTAGGAGGGGAAAGGACAGAAGTCTGTTTTTAGTTCATCAAAAGATGGAGTAATTTTTCTTGGAAGTATTTTCCTAGCTTCGTAAAATAGTTAACCAGAGTTTTCATCTAGGGAAGTCTCAGCAAAAGTCAACGAAAGCTTTCTTGGTTCACATCCCCTTGGTACCCCTTGGCAAATGTCATACTTTTCCTTTATCAAGGACATACTGAATGTTCTTCCTGCTTGCAATTATAACCTTTATTTCTTAGATTGAAAATTACTAACCTAAGTGAGGCATACCTTTCTAAAGTCAAATTGTCTTTAGGAAAGCTATACTGTCTGCTCATTCAGTTATGATCCTAGCCAGGACTGTATGTCCAAATCTGGGTCTAGTGCGAGAAAGCCCAAGGCTGCAATAAACTCTTGGTGCTCTTCCCCTGGCACCAAGTGATCAAATGACTAGCAGGACACATCTTTTACCAGTGTAGCTGGCAGTTTTCATCACATTTAAATCAAAGCACTGAGACTATCCCTAGCACCTCCTATGAAAATACCACTCATGTAAGCACACAAAAAAACATCAATCAAAACCATTTATCTTTATAAATATCAAATACCAACCAGGTATAGTATCAAACTAGAACTTGGTAGATTCATGTGTGTGCAAGAAAGAAGTCCCTGAATAAAGTCAATATCCAAAGAAAGGATTTGGGAGCAAACATTTCCTCTCCACTTTTCTAGGAGGGAAACATATTAGATTATTTCAAAATGCTTTCTTTACCAGCATTTCAGAAGAGCTTTTTAGTTAAGTGTCTTTAAGTAGTGTCAAGAACATAGATTAATCATTCATACAGCAGTTAGTGAATGGGATCTCACAAGGAAAACGTCTTTAAAACCTACAAATTAACTTGAGTAACTTCTAAATCTTGCAAAGACTACATAGATCCCAATAATTGTTGTTTACAAGATATTCTGTTGTGTTAAAACCTGAATGTATCTGATCAGAACTACTGAGACATAACTTTAATAGTCCCAAGTATTGCAGACCTGCAAATCCAAACTGTAGAAACATTTTTTCTTTTAGTTACTTCATTAACTTTTCAAGATATGATTTTAGTTGTACGTGAAGATTCAATCTCTAAATTTTCTTGGAAAGAAACTGCAATTATTTTGGATAAAAACCATTTATCAAGCAGAAAATAGCCCTTGATAGTCTCCCAGACCGATACTTATTCCTATGCATACCGCATAATTTGTAAGTGAGGTAGCGATGTGACTTACCCTGTTGAAGCAGTGCTCGTGATTTGGTCCATAAAAATGCTGGAGACATCTCACATTGTTTTTGTTGACAATCTTGTTGAAGAATTCATTGACATATTTGATAGGGAATGCACAGACGGCTGATCGATTCATCGGTTCAGCTGAATCTGGCTTGCTTTGTGCGAACGCCCCAAAAAGAATGTCATCATTCACACTGACTCCTATCTGCTTGGCAAGGTGGGCCCCAGGCTTACTGACATACGCAGCCTGCAGGATGTTAAACACTTCCTTCCTTGTGGATCTCTTTCTTCTCTTTTCGGTGAGAATACACTCCAGAGGCATTTCCATGTAGGAATGCAGCCCGGAGTCTACGGAACAGAACCTGATTATTCTAGTGTGAAAAGTCTGAGAGTCTAGGGTTTCCCTTTGCACTGTCAAAAAGTAAATAAAATTGTTGCTTTCAAAGGCATGGATATACTTAATGGGGTAAGAGTCTCGGAACTCAGGTAAAACATCAATATAGGACTGGTCCGTCAAAAACTTAAAACCATCCTGCGTTTCCTTTAGCCTTCTCACTGATATAGAATGCAATGGATGATTTGGGAAAAAAGAAGAATTTATGGTATTGCCCACAAAGAAGTTGATGAAGCGGTCCTTTTCGGACAGGAGGACTTTGGTTCCCAGGGCGCTCACCACACAGTCAGGACACTGGCCTGGCTCCTCGTCTGCCTGCGGGGAGAACATGCAATGAACCTTCGACTGTATGTCAGCTGTGTTATTGTGTGGAAAGACATGGCGCTGGCAGGCCCCTCTGTTGACGCTGCCACAGCTGATGAGTTGGTCATCGTAGTAGGTGTCAACAAGCAGAGCCATGTTGATGTTATCTTTCCAAACGCCACCGGATAAATTGGCATGGTTGCTGCAGTCCTGACATGGGAAACAATCTGGGTGTTCCAGCACAGGCCCAGTCTTGTATTCTGCAACCTTCTGCAGGTCTTTGTCATCTAAGACGTAAATGTAGTTAATGGCACCGAGGTAAATGTGATGCTCATGGAGAACAATGTTCTGGATGGGGGTTTCCGCGGTGAAGTTGGGAAGCTGATACTTCATATCCATATTCATCTTGGACATTGCTAATGCCTCTTTACACTCCCCGTTGCTCCGCTGTACCAAGGTAAACAGGAGCGCAAGGATGCCAGGTGCAAGCACAGTGGAGGCCTTCATTGCGAGAAGTTTATCTGCCAAAACACATTCAAAGTGGGAGCAGTTCAGTTGTCATGAGAAACAAATAAGAAAAAACACTGAAAGCACTTGCCCAGTTAAACTATTCGCAAATAGAGCCACCAAACTGGAATTTTTACATAGAATGAAAACAAAAAACTCTAGCTAGTTTCACATAAAGATGCATTGTGCCATTGGATGTGACTCCACATAGTTTAATTTTAGAACTCAAGCCATGAACGAGTAATTTTACAGAACCATTATGAGATGCAAACAACGTTCTGTATTAAGGTTGACACCGCAACTAAGTTAGACTCATTGAGCGATGAGATAAGAAACACAGCTAACTTCTTTCTTAACCCTTTGCTGCTCATTTGATGTGGTTTAATATCTGAGGTTAATGACTAGGCTGATATTTAAACTTTCTCGGTTAGTCAAATAGAGGAACTGTGGTTCAAATGCATTTATTCTAGAAATCACAGAAGGCATTGTTTCCTTGGGAGCATGTAGAACTACTGGGCTAAATTTAGCTTCCTTTTGGAAGAAAACAATCATAAATTCTAGAAGCAATATGATCACATGCTGTTTATAGGATTTTGTGTGCAGAGGAAAAGGTATGGTTATAATTTGGCGATGTTTAACCTATTGTTTCAGACAGACAAATGCTTAATGTAAGATCACTGGGAACCTAAAAACAGCAGGTTAAGAACATAAAATAAAATGTAATCTTCAGAACTAAAGTCATGGAACTACTTCTCAGGGAAAACAACATATTGTTCATTACCAAGTCAAAAATCTATTTACTAGAAAGAGCATTAACATTCCATTGTATGCTGGAATGGACAGTTTTTCTACTAGGAAGCATGAGAGGATTTGTTTTTCAGTTTTTAAAAACTTAAGATACAGAAATTATAAACATTGTCAGTTTGACTTGTAATAGCTATAGGCATGGTAGTGGGTTAAAAGGAGAGGCCTTAGAGTGAATAGAAACTAAATAGCTACTACTTTTTTAAAATAAAGAGTATAATTCTGACAGGACAAAGGGACCCTTTAAAAACATACTAGATACTATAATGACTCCAAAGAGCAACCCTGGGTCTGCAAAAACCACAACAGAATTCACTGAGCATCTAGTGTATGCAGGGTTCTGTGCTTACACTATGGGCATGCAAGATGCCTCTGTGCTTCAGTGAAGCTACAATATGTAAGTGACAACATATGTCAGTAACTGTGATACTGCACTTGGCATCACAGTACCCTGCATAGCATACACCAAAAGCTATAAGCATCAAGGAGAGAGACATGGCATGTGCTTAGGATCATTATAATTGTGAGAAATAAGGACAAGGTCATTATGTTGTGAGGTCCAGGAGAACAAAGGCAAGGTGTGTTTAGCTCATCCTTCTATCCCAAATACCTGGAAACACAGTTGGTGTTAAAGGAATATATATATGAATAAAGGGTGAATAAAAATCAAGCAGAAATTTCAAAGTCACAGAGCAGTCAAAAGCAGTAGCAATTACTTGGGTCCAAATCTTTTTGAAACCAAATCAAAGATAATTTTACTCTACTAAATTTCTAACAACTAGGAATCTTATTTCATAGGTAATAAAAAATTCATGGAAGGATTTTGAGTTGGTTTCCCAGGTTTTATGCTGGGGAGACTGACTCAGGGAGAAAGTGAACTTAGAACCCTGGCAATGGGAAGACCAGTTGACAGCCCATTATTATATCCCATAATGAGGCAATAAGAGGCAGACCCAAGATAATGGCCCCAAGAACAGAAGGGAAAGGATGGATGAGAGACATAATTGAATAAGTAAGATTTTTCTTTCAGTTTGAGATTTTCACTTTTCACTTTAGAAATTTAAAATATGATTTTAATTGTCCCACAGTAATTGCACATCTTTATGGGATACAGTGTCATGTTTTAATATATGTATATGTTGTGAAATGATCAAATTGAGGTAATTAGCATATTTATCCATTCAAACATGATCATTTCTTGTAGTAAGAACATTTAAAATCATCTCCTCTAGCTATTTTGAAATATTCAGTAAGTTATTGTTAACTATAGTAACCCTACTGTGCAACTTAATCCTAATCATAACTTTGTACCCATTAGCAAGGGTTTTATGCACCAATAATGGACAGATGTTCTACCCATAAATTCTGTTTTCCAGAAGCAGAGGCTTTTTAAAGGAAAACCACAAAAATCTTAACAGGCACTGGGATTCCTCTGCTTCTAGATCATTGCTAGACAAGAAAAATAACTTGCACTTGGCATCAGAGTACCCTGCATAGCATACACCAAAAGCTATAAGCATCAAGATCACAAATTAGAAGTGAGTATTTGACAGAGTGGAAATTATATAGTGCCATTTCAGGGTAAGATTACTGGACATCCCCAACATCCACGACTACCTGTCAGAACAGTGAAACCAGATCAGAACAGATCTGATAACTGAATGGGTAGAGTACAAAAAAGAAGGAAAGATGATTAGCTGTCCTCTGGAAAACGTGGGACAAGTTATGAGCTAGGGTAGATAGCAGTAGATCCTTAGGCTGATGAGAAGGGGACATGATAAGAAGATGGTTTTAAATATGCTGAGTTTCATGTGGAGGTGGGAAATGACTAGAGGGATGACTGACAGGTTTTACATCATTCACCAGGAAGCAGGAACCTGGAACAAGTGAAGAACAAAGATTCCGGACAGACAGCGTATTTGTGCCAGGAAATACAGATAGATAATGAGAAGGAGTCTAAGAAGCTTGCCCTTACTGGGAAAATGCCATCATCAGTCTTGGGTGAAACGATGCCCCTCTTGGTTTAGACAGGGGCAAGTGACAGCATGAGTGTTAGCTATCTGCCATGGCTCAACTGGAAGGAATAAAAATTCTGAATTTGATTGGCAGAGGAAAGAGACTCTATTTGGACTAGAAATAAACTTTGTATGCCATCTGCATAGAGGATGGTTAAATCCAAGGATGGGTATGTCTATGTACAAACTAGATGAAAGAAGAGAAGGCAAATGAACCAAATCTTAGGGAATACCCACACTGGACAATCAGTGAAAGGGACAAAGAAGGTTGAGGTCAGGGAGGCATTGAGACAGCCAGTCTTTCACCGTGTTACAGAAGCCAGGTGAGGGTCTCAAGAAGAAAGATACAGTCCATGTGGAAGTTCTTTGTTGACCTTCAAGAGACTGGCTTCTATAGTAGTGTGAGACATTAAATTGTGAAGGACTGGCAAACAGATCCAATGACAGGGCCAAGAGAAAGGAAATTCTTAAAGTGTAGGAAGGACATATGCTTATTTGTAGGACCGCCCTTTCATTTGTTCACATTTATTGGGCATCTACAATGACAAAGTGCCCTTCCCTGGGAAGCTCACAGTCACTTGGTAAAGGTCATGGCTTAATAGACAATTATAGGAATGCAGAGGAAGGGAGACAAACCAGACTGGAGATGGTGCTGGAGCTGAGCCTTGAAGGAGGAATTCCAAAAGAGCAAAAAGGAGGCATTCCCAAGAGTCCCAGAATATAAGCAAGGTTGTTTTTTCTGAGATAGCCAGAGAGGATGAGAAGTCAGATGGAGATATGGGTACACCAATGGAATCCAGGGCATAGGTCCCCAGTGCTTTAAAAATAAATTAGGGTACATGGTCATCTGCTAAAAGTGATGGACATAGAGGAGGGTCCAGGGATTTGGGATGGAAGAAGAGATTTAGGATAGCTACAGCATGGCACACAAAGTGAGGTCAACAAGAAATGAATTGCTTAAAACTTCTATGGGGCTCCTTTAAGGTTAGATATAAGGTATTATGACTTCATCTTCATATTCAGGAAAGAGAGAAGAAAACCAGAGCAGAAAGTCAACAACACAATGATTTTTAGGGTTCAAATGAAGGCCTCTGATTGGGAATAGAGGCTTTGAAGGAATAAGCAAAACAGAAAACGGCAATTGGACCAGAGAGCAATTCCAAAAAGAACTGGAAGAGGTATAAACTGTATAATAATAAAGATAACAATAACATGTATTGAGTGCTCACCATATGCCAGGCATTCTGCTAAATGCTTGATCTACTCTTCATTAACACCCTGGAAGAAGGAAGTATTATTGTCCTCCTCGTCTAGATGAGCAAACTCGCTAAAATCACAGTTACAACCGGGGACTCAATTCCATGTCTGGCTGGAAGGAGCCCATGGGTGCTCTTACATGCTTCACTCTACCGCAGCAGTTTCCCCAACGACAAGGGAGAGCACATCAGAACAGAAGTCAGATAACCAGCCCTCTGATTTGGGCTCTCTCCCTTTCTGGCTATGTGACTTCAAGGCAATTCTTCTACCCCCGAGTCCCAAGGTCCAAAGTTCTCACATAATTGTTTAAAGGATCAAATGAGAGCTATCTCTGACAACACTTTGAATGACATAGAGTGTATATAAATATAGGAGATTGTAGTTGCTATTTTTATATAGAATTATCATTGTTTTCTAATGCACTAAAAAAATTTTCATGCCAGTAGAAGGAATGACAAGGAATACAAGAAAAGAAGGATAAGGAAAAATTGTTCTATTAGAGTACAAATATAAACTGCAAACCAGACTGCAAATACCTACCTCAACCTTCTAGAACATATTATGAAAAAAATTAAAAGCACTTCTCAATATGTTATCTGTGTATCTTCCAAAATTGGGAACATAAGCCTAATGAATAATTTATTACCATATTTTCTGTAGGCGAAATAATAAAAGGAAGAAAATAAATGAACCATTACTGTCCAAAGGGGGAAAACAGCATTACACTCAATTTGCATCTTAGATGGTGCCCATTAATGTAGTGTGAAGGGTGAATGACATTTTTTTCTTCTAGGCTGTTGAAGGAGGCTTTGAAATGATTTTCTTTAAAATCTGAGGTATTGGCTGGTGTGGTGGCTCATACCTATAATGCTAGCACTCTGGGAGGCAGCGGTATAGATGGTTTGCTTGAGTTTAGGAACTAACTAGCCTGAGCAAGAGCGAGTCCCTGTCTCTACTAAAAACAGAAAAACTAGCCAGGTGTGGTGGAGGGCATTTATAGTCTCAGCTACTTGACTGGGATCAGAGGATCTCTTGAACTCAAGAGTTTGAGGTTGCTGTGAGCTATGATGACACCACGGAACCCTACCCAGGGCAAGAGACCTCTATCTCAAAAAAGAAGAAAATTAAAAATAAATAAAAGAGAAAAAATCTGAGGTATTATATTATTAGAAAATTTTTTTGAGGGAAGGGTCATATCTTGATGTTGGTACATAAGTCACACACTGTACTGAGCCTCAGTGAACTAGAGTCCAAGAAAATGTACAAATGTAAAAAGGGCCTTTTGTTATCTCACTTGAAGAAAAAAAAATCAGTCAGGAAGGAGGATATGTTTTCTATTTAAGGAAAAGTCCTTGCAGAACACATCTGGGAGTTAGTACGCTAGTCTTCTATACCTTTTTTGCATTCTCTGATAGCATAAGGCGATATCATTTTTCAAACTGAGAAATCAAAGAAAGGTTAAATTTATTTTTTTAAATTGACTTACTTTATTTATTTATTTATTTATTTATTTATTTATTTATTTATTTATTTGAGACAGAGTCTCAAGCTATCACCCTGGGTAGAGTGCCGTGGCATCACAACTCACAGCAACCTCCAACTCTTGGGCTTAAGCGATTCTCTTGCCTCAGCCTCCCAAGTAGCGGGGACTACAGGTGCCCACCACAATGCCCGGCTATTTTTTGTGGCAGTTGTCATTGTTGCTTAGCAGGCCCTGGCCATGTTCAAATCCACCACTCTAGGTGTATGTGGCCAGTGCCCTGCCGACTCAGCTACAGGTGCCACCCTAAATTTGTTTTTTAATTAGAGAAAAAATGGGACTATGGCCCATTGTAAACAAGAGGATTTTTAATTAAAATATGGTTTCTGTCTATAACTTGGATCATGAGAAGACTTAATCACCTAAACACCCATTCCCTCGATCATTCCAATTGATAATGGTTCCTTATTACCAAAAGCATGCATTAGTCAGACTAGATTTTTCCAGGAAATGTTTTGTGTCCTTCCTAAAGAATGGAGGAAGACCTATTAGAGAAGTATTGGTTGCTGAGCTGTACCCTCTGATGCCACTGCCAGTTAACTGAGTGACAATCGAGTGGCTACATACATGGGCTCTGAAGTCAGACTGCAAGGTCTGAATTCATTCACTGTCTATGTGGTCTTGGGAAAATAACTCTGAACTTCTATTTTCTCATCTAAAATATGGGTGTGATTATAGTACCTACCTTACTTGTTGTGAGAGTTATTTTAAGGATTCAACAAGTTAATGCATGCAAACAAGAATAATGTTCAGCACACAGTAGGTCAATAAATATTCTCTATTATTTGCTCACACCCTCAACAATTAAGAATATCTACTATGTGGCAGATAGTGTGCAGAGGACTGAAGATATAAAGATGAATAAAATACTTTCCAAATGTCAGTGAGATAGATCAGCAAGAGAGATAGAACATGATTTAAAGTCAACAGAGAAAGATCTATAAAAGGCCTTAAAGGGGAATTTAGGAATTTAGGGGAGTTGGGTGGGATTACCAATCAATAGGTCATAGTCCTTTCTTCATAATACATTCATATTTCTGAGCAGAAGCTCTGGAGAGAACATAGTTTTAGTTGTGGCACTGCAGGTCACCCAGTTCCTTTGGCATCAACTCTTGCTCATTTGTAACACGATAGTGTTGAGCCAGTTGCATGCTGGAACCCTCTGCTACTGGCTCGTGATAGCCTACTGTGTGCATCTCTTCCTAACTCATGTTTCAGTGACCTTATCTTGGTAGTATGAAATCAGTCATGGTGGTGATATTTACACCACAGAAATTGGCAAACACTACAAATCAGGACTTACATTCTCCCCTAGAGTGATGGTTGTTAACTATTTACCAGCATACTCATGGGTTGAACTAATGAACTCCAAAGTATTAATATTTTACAACTCTAATAATGTTCAACTCTGAGATTGTTTTTCTGCAATTACATTTTACTCCAATGCCATTGACCTGGCATATATTGCTTTCACTTGCCTGTCTATATACCTTGCCAGATCTGGCTGGGAGAGAAAATTTTAATATTTATATTGGTAGTGACTCCAAAAATACTTTCACTTTTAATATATTTCTGTCTTGATACATTTACCTCTGTGATGTGCCTGTGTCAGGCTTTCAGTATTGAAGGTCTTTTCACCATTTCTGTTATTTTTGCATTCTGAAACAGTGCTAGCCATTTAACCAACTTCGACTTCCTTACTGAAAGAAACACATAAAGATGATTCAAACAGACTAATTCATTCCCCTAAAATATTGTGCACATATCAGGTGAAAGTGAATCACCCATAAAACATTTATTTCTTTTCAGTTGATAGTTAAGACAAACTCACTAGTAAAACATTTCCTGGGAGTGATCATTTCAATAGAACCTTGGCCATTAAACTGTTGGTATTTAGGAGTATTTCCTCTTCTTACGAATATCAGCTCAGTCTAACTCCTAAGAGCAGCTGCCTGACTCTGTCTGCCATCTGTTTACCTCTAGCTTTTTCATGAAACTAGCTTATATTGGTCTTCTGATTCCCCCAAAATCTAGCAATTCATTTAATTCTCTAAATATTTATACAACAGCTACCTGTTACCTATCAGCCCTATCATTGTCTTCATCACTGTCAACAATCAGCAAAAACATGTTAAAAAGCATGTAAACATTGCATCAAACACTCAGGAAAAAACACAACAGGGGTAACAACATAAATTTTTAAGAGGTTTTCTAAACATTAACACAAGTAACTTTGCTTTCTTTAGGAATCAGTTTTCTTAGAAATCATTATTTATAACCATGTGGGTAGCACTTTGTAGTTTACAAAATATGGCCGGTTACCCCTCCCTTCTAATCTTATTTTATAAGGTAAGCGTTATCCCCACGTTTACTGGTGACAAAATTGAGGTGCAAAGAGAAGAAAATATCTAAAACGTGCTAAACCTGCAATACGGTTCTTTTGAGTGTATTTCTAATTGTTTTTAAATGCATGATGCTTATTTGGATTGTTTCAAACTATTTGCATTTCCCAGAAAATATTTTTATTCAAAAGACATAGTATTTTAGTACATACTTATTTTCATTTGCCCAGCACCCACGGTCTCTCCTAGTGGTAACTCTTTTGAAAACTCTCCCTTCCCTTTCTTCTTGTACTGTTAGTTATATAGCCTCCCTCTCTCACCACAGGGTGAGTGTGCAAACCAGGCTGGCCTTTCAGTGAACTCTACTCCCTCGACATGGTGCTGGTCAAGGGTGAGCACATGATAAAGCAATCATTCTTTTTTGGGATTTAATATGAATGCTGGGAGAGGACTTCTCTTGCTCAGAGATCATAAGCGCTAAAGATGATGTTAACATGGAGTGTCTGATGGTTGCCTTTGCCACTATGTGGAGAAAGCCTGCCTGCTCATGGAATGGGCCCAAGGGGTAAGACAGCCCAGCCAGGGAGACAGGTTCCTGATGTGATTGCTTGATCACCTCTGTTGAGCCCTGCTTTAAGGTAATAGGAGCCAGTAGAATTTTTCTTTTCCTTCTTTCTTTCTTTTCTTTCATCAACAGTCTCATGATTCTTTTATTCCTTGCTTATGAAAAACTCCCTGGCACACAATGTCCAGGAGAAAAATACTACAAATCTATGAGTTCAAACACAAAGTCAAGAGCATAGAGGCAACTTTATATAAAACATTCTAGTAAGTGGGTTTCTTTATTTACTTGAATAAAGATGAATAAAGAAAGATGTTTTCTTTATTTACTTGAATACTTACTTTAAATATTCCACTTTGCTTTTGGGACTGTATCTATTAGTTAAGATTTCTAAAGTGGTATGCTACTTCTTCCTACTATATAATTCTCATATTTTCTACAGTATTTACATGACATAATCCTAAGATGAAATAATGTATGTATCTAAGTGAGGAGGCACAATATAAAAACTGGAAAATATTTCAATACTGCTTTTAAGTATATAAAAGGGATTTATGGTGATGGAAAATGGCCAAGGTACCATATTAAGGAAATTACAGCCATAAAAACAGTCATGGTTAAATCTCTAGGAAGACTTGCCAGAGTGAAATCCTAAGGAAAATTCTTAGTCCTCTCTACATTTATATTATTTCCATTAACTTTAAAAGTTGGCCCATAAACAGAAAGTTAAGGAAAGATTTCAATAGAAGACTCCTGACAACATTTAAAGCACTCTATTTATAAACATTCACTGTTTATGAAGAGCCATATTACATTATATCAAGTAATATTAATGAAATATTTGTGAGTACCCATTGCATGCCATGCATTTGAGCAGATACTGAGTTTCTCCCCTCAAAGAGTATACAATCTGTGGATTTGAAGACAGCAGCATAAACTCTGAAGTCCACATGTGTAACCTAATTTAAAAAGTGAACGGATTCCCTGGGCTCTTAGGAAAGCAAATTTTAAAATATGATTTGTTGAGGGGGGAGGGGCAAGATGGCCGACTAGAAGCAGTTCTTGAGAGAGGCTCCAGACCAAGGAGAAGGATAGTCCAGAAAATGCCCAGTTGAGCTTAAGACTGGGAGCTCAGCTGAGAGAGAAGTGATAGCTACAGATCACCTCTGCTGAAGCAAGCTGCAACTCCAAGAAATCAAGCTTTAGGTACAAAATTCATCTGAAAGGAAAAGTATCCATCCCCTCCCCCAAGAAAGCTGTGGTCTTTTCTGCTTCCATTGACTCCTGTGGGTTTTCTACAGAGGAACAGTGAACTGTGGACCTCTTGTCCCACCCCAAGGGAGAGTGTTGTGGGAAGTGGGGATTACGCCCCCACTGTGACTCCGAATACTCTCTCACTAGGCCGAAAATTTGAACTATAGTTTTTCCAACCATTCTGAACTTCCAGTATGCCCTTCCCCACTTACCTGACAAAACAAAAGCCTAACCCCTGCTGAGACTGTGGGAGGGGGTTCTTGAGCAGGACCTCCACTCTCTGTCTGCTAGACCAACTGACTCACCTGGCAAAGGATTCCAGGGGCTGCATCTAGCCTCCCAGTCCCCAACAGCCAGCCGTAGCCAGGAACCCAGGTCCGGCCCACTCCAGGGACTGCGGGGGGCATGAGCAACCCCTCCACGAACTGCGCAGCCTCAGAACCCAGGCCCACCCACTCCAGGGACTGCAGCGGGCAGGAGCAAACCCACTGTGGGCTGCACAGCCTTAGGACCCAGGGCCTCCGGGCTCCAGGTACTGCAGTAGCCGGAGCGACCTGCTGTGGGCTGCACAGCTTCCGGACCCAGGCCCTCCCTGCTCCAGGGACTGCAGCGGGCAGGAGCGACCCGCTGTGGGCTGCACAGCCTTAGGACCCAGGCCCTCCCGGCTCCAGAGACTGCAGTGGCGGGAGTGACCCCGCAGCAGGCCGCACAGCCTTGGGACCCAGGCCTGCCTCCTGCCTGCGACACCGGTGGGAGTGAGAGACCTGCTGCGAGTCACACCACCTTGACACCCAGGCCAACCCCACCCCAGAGACACTGGTGGGAGTGAGCGATCCACGATGGGCCTCGCCTTCTTGGCACCCAGGCCTGCCACCCCATCTCAGCGATGCCGGTGACCGTGAGAGACCCAGCCACGGGCCATGCTGCCTCAGTACCCAGGACTGACCCACTCTAAGGACTATGGTGGGCATGAGCAACCCCTCCACGCCTGTGTCACCTCGGCACCCAGGCCCGCCCTACTTCAGGGACTGAGGTGTGAGGTGGCTCACCCGCACCAGGTGCTGCACTTCCTCAGCACCCAGGCCTGCCCCCCTGCCAGGGTCTCTGGGGAGAGTGAGCGACCCGCTACAGGCTGTGCTGTCTGGGCACCCAGGTCCGCTCCACTCCAACGACTCCTGCAAAGGCATGGGAATCTACTGCAGGCTGCACTGCCAAGACCCCTAAGCCTGCATTGGCCAGTGCTGCCCCAGCCAGGATCTCTCGTAACTCCACAACCCACGTCATCCCTCCAGTGCCCTCCCTGCTTCCTCACCAGCTCCGTCCATCTGGCCAGGGACTTGGGAAGTCATGCGACCCCATGCCCTCACTCTGAGGCCTTTCCTACCTCTCTGCGGAGCCCTCCACCCAACCAGAGACTGCTGGAGCCACCCACTCTCATTGCCAAAGCCACTGGGAGCCAGGGATTACCCGAGGCACCATTCCCAGCCCTGCTGCTGAATCCATGTGTGACATGCTCCACTCCAGAGCTGCTCCCACAGCCAGAACTCCCTAGCTGGGGCAGCCCCAGAAGAGCTACACTAGATTACTTCCTACAAATATTGGTTACAAATTGTTGGTTACTTCCAACAATAGTGATCCCACCAGGGTCCATTCTTGGAGAGACACCTCCCCAACTCTGAAGACGGCCAGAGGAAATGGCGAAAAATAATCATGGGGCAGAATCAACGGAAAAACTCTGGCAATATGAATAATCAGAGAAGATCAACTCCCCCAAGGAGTAATAAGTCAGACACCACATAAGATCCCATGCATAAACAAATGACTGAGATGTCAGAAATGGAATTCAGAATCTGGATAGCAAATAAGATCAACAGAATGGAGGAAAAGATGCAACTAGAATTTAAAGCAGTAATCCAAAAGATGTCTCAAGAATTCAGCAAATTCAAAGAGAAAATGACCAAAGATTTTGACACATTGAGACAAGAAGCTGCAGCCCTCAAAGAGCTGAGAAAGACAGTAGAATCTCTCAGCAACAGAATAGAGCAAGCAGAAGAAAGGATTTCTGACATGGAAGACAAAGCTTTCAAACACTCCCAAACCTACAGAGAGGAAGAGAAATGGAAGGCAAAACCGGATCATTCCCTCAGACAGCTCTGGGATAACTTGAAGAAAACCAATATTCACCTCATAGGGATACCTGAAAATGACCAAGTGGCATCACAAGGCACAGAGTCCCTTCTTTATGAGATTATGAAAGAGAACTTTCCAGACATGCCAAGAGAGTCTGAAATTCAGATAGCGGACAGTTTCAGAACCACAGCACAACTCAACCCGATTAAGTCATCCCCCAGGCACATTATAATTAACTTCACTAAAGTTAATATGAAGGAGAAAATTCTGAAAGCAGCCAGACGTAAGAAATCCATAACCTACAAGGGGAAGAATAGTAGAATAACTGCATATTTCTCTGATCAAACCATTCAAGCTAGAAGAGAATGGTCATCGACTTTCAATCTCCTAAAACAAAATAACTTTCAACCTAGGATCCTGTACCCAACTAAACTGAGTTTCATTTATTATGGAGAAATTAAATACTTTAGTGACATCCACATGTTGAAGAAATTTGCTATAACTAAACCAGCTCTTAGGATATTCTCAAACCTATCCTCCATAATGACCAGCATAATCCTCCACCACAAAAGTAAACTCATCCAGAAACTTTTAATCAAATTTCAAATTCTACAGTGATGAAAGGATTAAAAATGTCCACTGGAATTTCTAAAGATTTGTCATTATTTTCTATAAGTGTGAATGGTTTCAATTGTCCTCTACAGAGGCAGGGGTTGGCTGACTGGATACAAAAACTCAGGCCAGATATCTGCTGCATACAAGAAACTCATCTTACCTTAAAAGATAAATATAGACTCAAGGTGAAGGGATGGTCATCTATATTTCAGGCAAATGAAAAGCAGAAAAAAGCAAGTGTAGAAATCCTATTCTAAGATACAATAGGCCTTAAACAACCAAAATAAGGAAGGATAAGGATGGACACTTCATATTTGTTAAAGGTACTACTCAATATGATGAGATTTCAATTATTAATATTTATGCACCCAACCAGAATGTGTCTTAATTTATAAGAGAAACTCTAACAGACATGAGCAACTTGAGTACCTTCAGCTCCATAGTAGTTGGAGATTTTATTTGTTTATTTATTTTTTTCCTACAGTAGTGATGAATTTTACTTAAGCAAATGAGAGCTACAGGCCTGACGGTGGAAGCTGTTCATGCAGAGGATTAGGGGGAGTTTAGTGGGAAGAACTTTTGGCCCTGAGTGGCGTGCCACTTTGGTATTCTGGGAGGTGTGGTCCAGAAGTTCCCTGGGGCGGAATCCACTTCTTCAGGAATATCAGGCGCTGCCCTCCCTGATGACTACAGGTTCTGGGAAGTAAGTCGCTGGAACTTCCACTCTAGGGAAGGTTGTGGCCATCATCCCCCACATAAGACTCGCGACCTAGCGATGTCTCAGCACTGCCTCTGCCTGGGCGAGGGCCAGTGATGGGTCCTTTTTCCTCACTGGTCGGAAGTGGCAGCCGGGTGCGGAGGACTAAGAGTGCTGGTGTTTTCCTTTCCCATGGCTCAGGAGAGCCTTCTAGCGTTAGGGGTCAAGTACGATCCTGATCCTGCGCTGCCGAGTCTACTGGTTTCCTGCTTTCTGTGTTACCGCAGCTCCTCAGTTCGACCTGCCAGTCAGCATTGCCGCCCCCAGCGGCAAAATGTTTCAATACTACTGTGTGCTTTTTTTTCACTCTGTGTGTCTGTGTGTGTACTTATTAAACCAGTAAGTACATTTACATGGACCTCATCTCCGTGAATCAGTTCTCAGAGTATAAGCAGAGTACATACTCGGTGAGGTTGTGAGAGGTGAAAGAAGTTAACACTTTTAAAATGCTTGGCACAGGCTCAGCGCCTGTGGCTCAAGCGGCTACGGCACCAGCCACATACACCTGAGCTGGCGGGCTCGAAAGCAGTGTAGGCCTGCCAAACAACAATGACAGCTGCAACCAAAAAATGGCTGGGGATTGAGGCGGGCACCGGTAGTCCCAGCTACTTGGGAGGCGGAGGCAGGAGACTCACTTGAGCCCACAAGTTGGAGGTTGCAGTGAGCGGTGAAGCCACAGCACTCTATCCAGGGTGGCAGCTCGAGGCTCTGCCTCAAAAAAATAAAAAAAATGCTTGGAACAGGGATGACACAAGAAAAACTCTGCTTGTTATGGTTGCACAGGCAGGCCTCCAGCCAAAGCAGAAATAGCAGTGAGTAAACCTTCATGAAAGTTTCAAATTTCCCTGTTATAAAAAACAAACAAACAAAAAAACAATATGATAAAGGTATAGAAAACATTCGAGAGGGCGGTGCCTGCAGCTTAGTAGGTAAGGTGCTGGCCCTATATACCCAAGGTGGTGTGTTCGAACCCCGCCCTGGCCAAACTGCCACAAAAAGAAACAATAGCCAGGCGTAGTGGCAGGTACCTGTGGGCCCAGCTACTTAGGAGGCTGAGGCAAGAGAATCGCTAAAGCCCAAGAGTTGGAGGTTGCTGTGAGCCGTTTGACGCCACGGCACTCTACCAAGGGCGATAAAGTGAGACTCTGGCTTTACAAAAGAAAAAAAAAAAAGAAAGAAAGAAAAGAAAAGGGAAGTAGTGTAAAAAAGGCAGCGAATAATAAGTGGTCACCTTTATAAAAGGATCTCAAACTGAAAGTTTACCAAAGTGGTCAGTGTCAGGTGGAGGTCATGCTAGTGCTGTTCACCAGTGGTGCCGCCCGCAGGGACACAGAAAGTCTGTGGATTCCGTCCCACTTGCAGCAATATCACCTGGGATGGTCACACCGCCTAGCTGAGGAGTGACCCCGGCATGGGTGGTGACCATAGCCACTAAAGTGACCTCTTCTGCCAGCAAGTGCGTGGCAGTAACAAGCAGAAGGGCAGGCCTGTGTGTGAAAGTGGAAGGCAATAGGGTGTCTCCTACAGACTGACGAGTGACCATGATGACCAGGAATGTGCAGAAAAGGGCCACTAAGAGCACCGTGTCCGCCAATAGCTCGTCTCTGGCATGAAGCCAAAGGCAAAGAATGGAGAGCAGCTGTGAGCCCCTGGGAAGGTGTGAATGTACAAGGAGATGGCAGTGGAGCCAGAGTGGGGTATGTAGGAGCCTGTCCTATGTAGCCCATAGTCAGGGAAGAAGAATGGGTGGCTGTCAGAAATCCGGGGATGGTGGAAGAGTGGCTGGGAGGTATAAAAGACTCCCTCAACTCTGCGGGTAGAGAAATGGGAAACATGGGGCAAGAGCCCAGTGAGGGCTGTGAGTGGGTAAGTGTTTCCTGGGTGTAGGAGGTGGAGTTGCCTAGAAATCTGGGGATGATCAGACAGTAGCCGGGAAGCATGGAAGAATCCCTGACCACTGGCTGTGAAGAGTTGGGAGGCATGGGAGAGGAGCCCAGTGAGGTCTGTGAGCTTCTGGTTCCAGGATGCTGCATCTGGCAGGAATCCAAAGTGTACTGTCCTTCTGTCCTCTGAATCTGCTTCTGGATCGCAGATTGCTATAAGCACTAGCTGCTCGCAGAGCCCACAGGACGATCCGAATGCCGCGCTCCTCTGGCAGGATCAGTAGTCAGAGATTTTAATACCCCTTTAGCAGTGCTGGATAGATCGTCCAAAAAGAAGCTAAGCAAAGAAATTTAGATTTAAACTTAACCATTCAACATTTGGATTTAACAGACATCTACAGAACATTTCATCCCAACAAAACTGAATACACATTCTTCTCATCAGCTCATGGATAATACTCCAAAATTGATCACATCCTAGGTCACAAGTCCAACCTCAGCAGATTTAAAAGAGTAGAAATTATTCCTTGCAGCTCGGCGCCTGTGGCTCAACGGGCTAAGGCACCAGCCACATACACCTGTGCTGGTGGGTTTGAATCCAGCCTGAGCCTGCCAATCAACAATGATGGCTGCAACCAAAAAATGGCTGGGCATTGTGTCAGGGGCCTGTAGTCCCAGCAACTTGGGAGGCAGAGGCAGGAGACTCGCTTGAGCCTAGGAATTGGAGGTTTCTGTGAGCTGTGATGCCATAGCACTCTATCCAGGGTGACAGCTTGAGGCTCTGTCTCAAAAAAAAGAAATTATTTTAGAAGTTCATTCATTTTCTACATAAAAAAATTTAAACATTTCAAACAACA
>CAUYON010213776.1:0-60447 GCA_963573935.1 Arctocebus calabarensis
AAGGAAATGCCATGAAGGATATCTGTAACAGTATGATCAAAATATTTCTGAATGTATATGAATCGTGCCCTGTGATTGCACCAATGTACATAATTATGATTCAATAAAATTATTAAAAAAAATAAAAAAAATAAAAAAAAAGTTACCATCTGGCTATTGTTACCTCAAAAAATAAAATAAAGTAAAATGAAAGGAAATAAATTTTAAAAACCACCATGACAACAGCATGAACAGTTCAGTCCACTATTGTTGAATCCCTTAGTTCAGAATTTACAGTCTCTACCAGTGTTTGCCCCCAATCTCTACAATGCCACCAATTAGTAAGCTTTCCTTTTTCAATTATGAGCAGTTATTACTCAAACATGACCACTGACTAACTATGCTTAATCAGGAAGCAAACTAGATTAAAAAGACTAAGCCTTAGAAAACTAAAGTAAAGAAAAATAAAATATCATCTCACGTCTGGGCACAGTGTCTCATGCCTGTAATCCTAGCACTCTGGGAGGCTGAGGCAAAAGGATCCAAATCAGCCTGAGTAAGAGCGAGACCCATCTCTACTAAAACTAGAACATTTCAGCCAGGTGTTGTGGCAGGCACCTGTAGTCCCAGTTACTAATAAGGCAGGAGGATCACTTAAGCTCAGGAGTTTGAGGTTGCTGTGAGCTAGGGTAAAGCCACGACATTCTAGCCTGGGCAACAGAATGAGACTATGTCTCAAAAAAAAAAGTAATCTCATCATGAATACTCTACCACACCACCAAAATAATAACAATGAGGAAAAGAGGGGAAGGAGAAGAAAAGAAAAGACAAGGAGAGGATAGATTTAATGTATTCCTCAGTAACACTGAAATGATCATCCACATCGTCCTTATCAGTTTATATACCATCTCCATAAACTGTCAAAGCTTAATTGTTTTAAATTCCAAAGAGAAAAATGAAATAAGGTAAAATTTGAGGTCCCAAATCCACAAACAGAATGGTCATTTTAGCTTTTCACAATTCTTTTTTAAAAAGAGATGGTGGTATCCCTCTGTTATCTAGGCTAGAGTACAATGGTGGGATCACAGCTCACTGCAGCCTCAAATTCCTGCCCTCAAGTGATCCTCTTGCCTCAACCGTTTGAGAAGCTGGAACTACAGGTGGGCACTACCACACTCAGCTAATTTTTGAAACTTTTTAATAGAGATGGGGTCTCACTATGTTGCCCAGGCTGATCTCAACTCTTGAGTGCAAGTGATCCTTTTATCTTGACATCCCAAGGTCCTGAGATTACAGACTTGAGCCACCATACCCAGCCATTATTAATAATTTAAGTAACTTTTTTCACCTGTCATGGAGAAGAAAGAATATTTATTTTTCATTATGCATCTAAAAGTTAGAATGCATAACTACAAGAATTTCCCTATCATTAATTCTCACTCCTAAATGTTCAGTCCTGAAGACCTATGTTCTCCACATTTGCATTTATTCTAACTTCTACTATTTTGTTTGGCACAGGTATAGTTTATTAAATTTATTATCAGACAGTCAAAAATATCAGACAACTTTTGGGTTCTCAAGTGAGACTTTGAAATTCATAGAGAAAAAACATTTGCAATCTTCTGTTGCAGATCATATAAGTATTAAAGAAGTGCTGAAATCCCATGTCTCTAAACTGAGCCCCTGACTTTGCATAAACCATTTGAACTGCAGTGGTTCCTGTAATTCTGTGTGTGTGTGTAAATAAATCCTAGGACTAGAAATTTCTTCAGCAGGCCCAAGTGATAGATAAGCATGAAGATGCAGGGCAGTGCCTGTGGCTCAAAGGAGTGGGGTGCCAGCCCCATATACCAGAGGTGGCAGGTTCAAACCCAGCCCCCACCAAAAACTGCAAGAAAAAAAAAAAAAAGAAGAAGAAGAATGAAGATGCTTCCTCCTTAGGGAAACAGACCAAGGAGGATGATGAGCTAGAAATGAGGTGAAGGGAGGTGAAGAAGGGAGACATGCCATCTGCTATTTAGCACCTGTTTATTAGTAGATGTCAAATGTATAAGTGTAAGAGTATAGGTGTGAGGGAGAGGGAGGATACAGGAAATATCAGCCTTGCAGGTCAAGGCTCAGGAGGATGCCTTGAACAATATTCAAAGAACAAACGAATGAATAGGTAGATGAATGAATCAGTCATGAGAGACTTAGCACACGAATACAGAAAATCAAATAATAAAATAAAGAACTCTTTGAGTCAGTTTAAAAAATACTTAGCAAAGAAAATAATAATAAATAAATAAATAATACTTAGCACCTTAATATTTAAATAAATGAAGTCTTCCCTGAAAATATGGTGAGCTGTGATCATGCCACTCCATTCCGGCCTGGGTGACAGAATTAGATCCTGCCTCTAGAAGAAAAGGCAAATAAAGAAATGAAAAACTAAAGGTATAGAAAAGTGACAGAGGAAATGAAATTTATAGGGATCTTTAAAGAAGCGTTATAAGTTTATTGAGGCATTTTTTAGAGTAATCAAAAATATGGAAACCACAAAGGAGGTTAGATAATCAAACTATGATATTTTGTACAAGTGAATACTACATATCTCTAAAAATAATGTAATTTAACGTCTTATAGCACGGGACAATCTTTTCAATACATTGTCAAGGGAAAAAGGGTTTATAAATAAGTGGATAGAAAACAAACTCATTTTTATAAGAAAATATGTAAATGCATGAGCGTTCAGAAAGTTATTAGCTATCATGTCTCTATTAACTAATTATTAATTCTATTAATGGATATTTACAATGAATATGTGTTTATTATTGTTTTAACAGAAAAAGTAGATATATTAATATACAGATAGATGTGTATACATGTTACTTTTTTAATGTTGATGTGTTGATAGACAGAATAACAGTTTTCCAAAGATGTCCACGTCCTGATCCATGGAACTGAATGTGGCGTGTGACATAGCAAAGTGGAATTAGGGTTGTAGAAGGGGCTGGGGTTATCAATCAGCTGACCTTAAAATAGGGAGATCATCCTAGATCCCTGGGATGTGCCCAGGGTAATCGCATGAGTTCTTAAAAGTGAGTGGAGGACATGAGAAGACTCTCCTACTATTACTGGTTGTGAAGACAGACAGAAGCCACAAGCGAAGAAATGCAGGGACCTCCAAAGGCTGGTAACGGTCCTCAGTGACAGCCTCCGTCTTACAACCACAAGGAACTGAATTCTGCCAACAACTGAAAGAAGCAGCAAATAAATTCTCCCCTATAGCCTCTAGAAAAGAGTACAGTTCAAGGACATCATGATTTTACTCCAATGAGCCCCCTTTGGACTTCTTACCTATAGCACTTAGGTGAAACATTTGTGTTGGTTTAGGCTACTACATCTGTGATCCTTGGTTACAGCTGCAAAAGTCAACTAATAAAAGGCAACTAATACAGTTGGGAAGCATGTAGAATTGCAGAGAGGACAAGGAGCATTTATCTCAAAGTGAGGAAAACTCAAGTAGAAATACTCACACCGTGTTTGGGAGACTCAGTAGGATCAAAGGTTGATAGCAGGGAAGGGAAAGAGACAAAGCTGGAAGCATCCGGATTCAGAGAAGTCCAGAGGTGCAAATCTGGGTGACAGGGAAGATGGAGACGAGGGAGAGGGTGCCTGTCGGCTCTTTTCCGCCTTTGAAAGGTACATCAGGAGGAGGGAGCCTTCTGGAAGTCTAACGGAAGGCTGTTGGGGACGGAAGAAGGAAGGCAAGGGCTTTCTTTTGTTCAGGTACGTGGGAAAGAGAAGTTTTCTAAAAGGTTCAAAACAGCCTCTCATGGAGATCTGCAGTCTAGGAAGCTCAGGAGAAATAAACAAAAGGGCGTTCAGTCAGCAGCAACGCCTTAGTGGACGTGATCTGTGCCAGACTGGGCCCTGCAGCCACGTGACTGGGTGATTCTTACCAATGGACGGGGATGAGTAAAGAGCCACGGCAAAAGCCACATGTAAAAATGATACGCGAGCCCTGAAGCTCACTGGTCCTAGTCTTCTTCCTATTCCAGCTCAGGATTAAGCAACAGGAACGGCTAGAACTGTTGAATCGTCCCTTCAGAAGGACAGCCTGTGTGCTTCAGATGGATCAGCGCACACAGGCAGTGTTTGTGCAAACAGGGGCGTATGGGTCTCACAGTTAGCCAAATCTAAAAACAGTGAAGGACTGTATTGAATTCTATTTTTTTCCTGTTGTTTGTTACTTCATTACATGGAGTTTGGATCAAAGCCTACCGGTAATATAAATAAAAGTTGATCTGCTAAAATATTATGAAAAAGATCATTAAATCCCAGAAAGGCAGCCATTCCTAAACCCTGAAAGTTCCTGTTTTTCTGATATACTGCCAGCACCACTTTGTTTGGATTAGAATTTAAGCGTCTGCCAAACTGGAAACGGTAAAACTCAATCTCTAAAGATTCTTTTGTAAATTTAAGGTAAGATTTTAAGCGGTTCTTCTCACATACTCACTTTAATAAAAATGAGTATTTTAAATTCTGTGAATTTATAAGGCAACTGCTTCCCACAAAGCTGAGAAGAAGGAGGAATGGAAGACAGGCCCAATATTACTTTATTTTCCTGATGTAATTCCAGAAATTCTCAGAGTTCTAGAATAAGGATAGGGTGCTTTGTGGGGGCATAAAATTGTTGTCAATAGTCTTGGGTGAGAATGTGACGACCAGCCCAGGGAACATAAATGCACCTTGAGTCAGAATGAAGAGTGCACCACCATCGCAGCCCTCCCTGGCACATGCTGTAATGGGTCAGAATCAAGGAGATCACTGTGGACATGGCCTTCACTAATTGGGAGCCAACCGTTTGTCAGGTTTTGCTAAGTGCTTTCCCAAATACTCAGTGATTCTCAAGAGCTGTGGCAGGCAGTTCGTATCACCCCCTTTTCACAGAGGAAGACACCCCAGTAGAGTAGTCAATGGCTTATTCCTCCCCGACTACCCAGTGTCAATGACCTCCAGTCTTTCTCTGTCCCAGTGCCCTGCTAATTAGTTAGTATATCTATTTGTGTCTGGGTTCCCAGGGGATGCTTAATAAACACTCATCCAGTGAATGACGCACTTGCCCAAGGCCCCGCAATTGTTGGTCCCTGGGCTAGAATTTGAACTCAGCTCTATCTGATTCCAAAGATGACTACACATTTAAAGACATTTTATTTTAAAAGAACCATTTAGATACTTACTGATGAAAAAGTATGATGTCTGGAGCACACTTCAAAATGATAGGAGTGTGAGTAAATGAAACAAAATTAACCATGTATTGGTCATTGTTGGGACCAGGTAATAGATACAAGCAGGTGTATTGCCGTATTCTTTCTACTTGTTTGTATGCTGGAAATTTAGCATAATAAAAAGTTTGGTTTTCAAAAAGCACAACTTCCACACTCATTTTTTTATTTCTGTTCTTTCTTCTCTTGCTGCAATCATTGTTCTTGCCGGTCTAAATTCCATGCTCCTTCTCATCCTGCACTATCTAAACAATTTCTGTTTCCCTCACTGCCTTTTCTTCTCCATTTCGCTGACTTACTGGACAGTAGACAAAACTTTTTATTTACCCTCCGAACACTTTTACATATAAAATATTGCCATATTCTCAATTCTATCCATTCACCAAATGAGCAGGAATTTAATTCCAAAACTGTATAAGTGCAAATCAGTGAGCTTATATACACATTTAATATGCTTAATGGTTTTAAGTAAAATTTAAAATTCACGTATGAGAGAAATTGCAACATAGGACCTATCTGACTCATTGTTATTTAAACTATTAAACATAACTTCTATCATTATTCACTAAGTATCCTTCTGAGGTAAGCAAGCAAGCAGTAACACCTACTCAAGGTAATTATAGGAAATAAGACCACATTAAACACCAAATAAGAAAGAAATGTATTGTTTTTGCTTTCGTTCTTCTGATTTTCATCATCTTTCTAGTATCATTATTAGGGAAAATGTTACTGGTTTCTCAGCCTACACCCATACTTGGATTCTTCCTAGTCACCTGAATTCAAATATTATTAGAGCAGCAATGTGCCCAGCCCCAGATGAGATGTTCACTTTCTCACCCTCTTCTAAGGATAGCTTTGTGAAAACATCTCACCCAAAGAGAAAGTTCACTTGTGCTCTTGGAAAATGTTAGCATTTGCTGATGAAAGGAGACAGAAATAATGTATAGTTCTACTACCAGCAGCACCAATATACCAATAGTTAGTGTATAGCTCTACCACCACTAGCACCACACACACAATCTTCTTACCTTGAATGTAGACATGATAAATGGAGCTTCAGCAACCATCTTGTACCCACAAGGATGGACTCAAACAAACACAGAATGACAGAGTGAAAAAAGGCAAGAAACCTGAGCGTCTAAATACAAAAATGCCTTTGAGTTAATGCCAGCGATAATCTACTTTGGTGAAGTCAGGTCTCTTAATAGTTGTAGCCAAATACATTCTTACCTAATGCAATCATTTTTGCTGAAATATTAACAGATTAATAATGATAAATTTCAGAGAAAATGGGATTTGAAGACAAAGGGAGATGATAAAATGGACAGGCCTTACAGACATACAAGATTATAGTTTTGTCCAGCTTGTGAATTTACTCAGTGGCTTCCAATAACATTCCTGAGGTTCTGATGGGATTTAAACCATGCCAGCCTCCCTCTTCTCCCTCAAAGAACCATTTCATTCAGTAGAAATGGATATCAAAAAATATATAATATTTAATTAGGTTATAGCTTTCATATGAAATTAGTTTCATAGTAGGGCTGAGTACATTGGATATTTTTTCTTCCATTCTTGAGATACTTTACTAAGAAGAATATTTTCCAGCTCCATCCATGTAAACATGAAAGAAGTAAAGTCTCCATCTTTCTTTGAAACTGCATAATATTCCATGGTGTACATATACCACAATTTATTAATCCATTTGTGGGGCGATGGGCACTTGGGCTTCTTCCATGACTTGCCATGAAGACTATGTTAACCAGGTTGATGAAAATATTTCAAATTGTATATAAAACCAACACATTGTACCCCATGATTGCATTAATGTACATAGTTATGATTTAATAAACAACAAAAAAAAATAGTGGGTGATAGAAGGCATTTTATACATTGCCATAAATAAAATATCATATTGTAAAATAAAATGTATGTAAAATCTTTCCATTATCTGCTCCAAATAATTTCAAGAGTTCCAAAACTAATTTCAGGTTCATAATCTCCCCCCACCCACCCCACAGTCCCGTTCTTTTTTGAGCCTGCCTTCCATCTTCTCACCTTCATTCCTACTCCCTAACACTAGAACTCCAATTCCTAGTAACTTCCCCACAGGATAATTGTTGAACTCGACATTCACCCTGTATCAGTTATTAGACCCTTTCCTTTATTCAACAAACTCACATTGAACATCTACTGTGTGCTACTATGCGCAGTGTGGGGTACTAGGGGTGTCCTGCTGAGGACACCTGCCGGGTGAATCTAATGGTCTAGCATAAGTTCTCTCTTAACTGGCATCTCAGTGTGACTTCTCACGCATTGCAATTTATGTGTAAGTGACAATTAATGTATTAATGAAATTCATGTGTATGAACAAATCACAATTTTAAAAATCGTTTAAAACTTAACATTCTAGATTTGCTATTGCAAGTGAATAATTTGCTAGTGACCTTCAGATGTTTCAATCAGGTACCAAAAAAAAAAAAAAGGCTCTGTGTGCTTTAATACGTGCTAAAAAGAAAAAGGTATGTTTGGGCATTTGTGTTTCTTTCAGAGGACATAAGCAACTTAGCAAATGCCAGGTTTGGGCAATATATAACACACTCAAGTGTACACACATATATATGCACCTAAAAAAATACAATCTCAGAGCAATCTTAAAGAGTCAAGTTCAGTTCTATCCTTGGACATATTAGGAAAGTAGATCTCCCAAAATTTCAATCATTTGGTTATGTTTATAAGGCTAGTAAACGTGTTAGATCCAATTATTTTTCACTCAGAGAGGAGACTTATTGTAACAAGTTAATTCAATTAGTAGAATAGGAATCATCAGATTATAACTGAAAACAGACTCAACAGCACCCTGTTGGAAAGAGACAATTTTAGAGAAAGAAAATAGGACTCAGTTTGTTATTGAGGGTAGAGGGGCTCGTACAAAAGTTAGTGGGAACCACATAAAGACTGAGGAAGAGGGCAGTACCTGTGGCTCAAAGGAGTAAGCCGCCTGCCCCATATGCCAGAGGTGGTGAGTTCAAACTCAGCCCCAGCCAAAAAAAAAAGACTGAGGAAGAACAGAGCTGGTACAGATGTTGACTCTGTGGTTAAAGCATCTAAGGAAGAAATGGTACTACTTTTTCTGATAATGGAATGTGCCCTGTTTTAAAGCTGAATAATCTGAATCGAAGGAGCAAATCAAGCTGATTTTTAACCTTCATGTAAGAAAGTACCAGAGTTTTCACGGGAAAAGTAACTTAGAACAGGGGATGCTAAAGAGAGGTTGATACCAATTTGTTACGAGGTAGCACTGTTTGGAATTATGCTCCATGGAGCCGTCTCTGCTTTGCCATGTGGGCATGACATCTGTAAGGTGCCATCCACAGAGGTTCTCAAATGACATTTGTAGATCATTCGGGTATCTGTGGACCTGCCATACTCCCAATGTCCACTTTGGGGAGAGAGGGCCATCATCTTCAGTAGATTCTCCAAGAAGTCTCTGACCATAAAAAAAGCTAAGGATTCTACTAATGAACTTCATGACTCTGAACTTCGCAGAGAGAAACCATCAATGCCTAAAGCAGGCCATTGCAGACTGAGCTTCTCCCAGATTCTTTCTTTAGATGACCAATAATTTATGCCAAGCAAGTAGAAAAGAAATACAAATTTCACTGATTTTATTACCTTTTCCAAAGGGTGAGGAAAAAGGTGAAAAAATTAACTTGTCAGCAGGCACAATTTTGCACTCACTTGTAAGAGAGTACAAGTATAGACAAAATGTAGTACAGAAATGATAAAATCATTATCTTATCCAGTACTGGGAGTCTCCTCCAGTACCATTTCTTGGCCTGGCCACAATTGCCTGGGGTAATTTGAGAAAGCGTGTGGAAACCATGATTAATGGTTCTTACTTATCTCCTATTAAAATGCCTAGTGGCCTTTGAATATCGGTGCCCGAAAGGTTTAAATTTATTAATTTATTTTTATTAGAATCTGAGTATCCTGACACCAAATTGCTTTAGTACTTTGAAAAAATTCTATAAAACTAATTTATAAAGTAAGTTTTTCTAGCTATGCATGGCCTGAGCATATCTTTATGAAAGAGTCAACTTTCTTTTTTTTTTATTTGGAGCTTTTGTTTTTGCATGTATATGAATCCTTTCCCAAACGGACAATTGTCCTCTACCTCCTCACTGACATATTGTGCTTTTTACATGTGCCACAGCACTGTTCAGCATTACGCTGTTCACGGTTCACAGGGAAAGAGTGGATCTGACTTTAAACAGAAGAAAGTGATATTTTTCCCACTTCTGTTTAGCTTATGAGAAGGCAAACACAGGAATAGCATGAATGTTCAGTAAAATTGATTAACTCAGGAGACAACATGGATCCTATACACGGAGTCCCAGGAACGGTGGATGATAATGATCATAGTGAAGAGGCCACGTTTCTACCATGGGCCCTCTCTGCCAAAATCTACAATACGTTCTTTACATAGACTTTCTGATTTAATCCTCGCCACAGCCCTGTGAGGTGGATACTATTTTTGACCTTCATCTTACAGATGGGAAAACTGAGGCAGTAAAAGTAAAATCTGTTGTCCTAAGTCTCGCAGCTAAAAATCGATGGAGCTGGGACTTGGGTTGAAGCAACCCCATCTGCAGCCTCCATGGTTAAACAGTGGCATGCCACAGTAAGAGGGACTCTGCCTAAAAAAATGCAATTGTTGTAACCTATCAAATTAACCTGAAATAAAAATAAATAAACAAACAAAATGCAAATCGAGGAACTGAAAAAAATAAATAAATAAACAGTAGCATACTAAAGGGAAGGAGTTAGGAACTGACCCCGCTGAAGTGGGTTTTCACATGTCTGTTCAGGTAGACAGCAGCCTTGGTGGGTGAGTCCCTGATGCCACCACCCCACTGGCCATTGCAGGTATGCGAAATGCCTGATGGCCATTGTCTTGCTCTGGGAAAGCACAGAAAGCAACACAAATGGAGCTAAAAGCACACTGACTATCTCCTTTTTATTTTCTAGAAAGTAGCCCTCTATTGCGGAGAGAATTTTAAGACATATTCACTTGTGTTTCTTTTTCCTACCTTCCTTTCTTTTTTTGTTTTAAAGATGGAGTCTCACTCTGTCACCCTAGCTAGACTGCAGTGGCATCATTGTACTCACCACAACCTCAAAGTCCTGGGGTCAACTAATCCTCCTGCCTCGGCCTCCTGAGTAGCTGGGACTACTCCACCCATCGCCATGGCTGAATAGTTTTTCTATTTTTAGCAGAGCAAGGGTCTGGCTCTTGCTCAGTCAGGCCTCAAACTACCAAACTCAAGGGATCCTCCCTCTTCCCAGAATGCTAGAATGACAGGCATGAGTCACCACTTCCGACCCCTGTTTCATACTTTTGAAAATAACATGATGTGAGAAGAAAGCAAATTATGAGCTTTAAATTTTTTTCTCTATAGAGTATATTTTATATTACACTAAAATCTGCCTGTATTAAAGAATGCTCCAGAATTGCATCGGGAACCTTGTTAACCACACACCTGAATTATGATATACTCTTTCTTAATGCTGCGGAGAAAGGAAATCTAAACACTGTATCTCCCACGACCAAATGATCATTGAGGTTATAAAATCATTGAGAATATGAAAATCCAAGAAGATCTTTTAAGAAAAAAGTACAACCACAAGAAAAAAGTATATACGTTTTTCTCCCCTATCCCCAGCCAGTCTGAGTTTTCCCTCGGGATGTGCCTGGGGGAGGCAGGGATGACGGCACAGAGGACCCCCACCTTTCTCTGTGGCCCACGCACAGCAGTCAGCCGTGCACGTGTGCAGCTCACCGCTTCTGAGCTCTGGCCAGCTGCCACCGGGAAGTCCAGGACACCTCACCAACACAAGGCGCTTGCCAGGTTGCCAGACCGATAAGAGGAGAGTAAACACCATCTATTTGAAAAGGAAGCTTGTTGTGACAAGGGTTTTGGCCCAGGTTCACTAAATGATGACATTGAAAGAGAAAAAAAAATTTTTTTGCATGAATTTCCCTTCTCTTAGATTTTTCAAATGTGTCCTCTGAAGTCAGTCCACCACGTGTGCTGACGGGAACCAGCCGCGTGCCCTGGCAGGCCAAGGTGCCTGTGTAGGCAGAAAGGGGGCTGGGCTGGGGTGGGATTCCAGCACCGGAGCCCTGGACTCTGACACACTTTCCTCACTGCCACAATCAGTAATTCGCATTCTAGAGAACCCTTTTAATGCCCTAAAGGTTTGTGTCTTTGGGTGTCTTGGCCTACATTCAAAAATCCCTTAAGGCGGGGAAAGGGAGGGGAGGGGAGGGGGGAGTATGGGTGGAGGGAGGGCAATTGGTGGGATCACACCTACGGTGCATCTTAGCAGGGTACTGGGGCAACTTATTAAATGTAGAGTATCAATGTCTTTATATAGTGATCAAGAAAATGCCATGAAGGCTATCTGTAACAGTACGATCAAAACATTTCTGAATGTATGAATCGTGCCCTATGATTGCACCAATGTACAGAATTATGATTCAATAAAATTATAAAAAAAAAATTTCCTCCCAAGTTAGAGTGAAAATAGAAAAGAGAGTTATTTTTTCATGGAAGATCATACAAAGAGGTAAGGTTAATGAGATTGCTTCGCTCTTAGCATCACCAAATTTAGGACTAAGCACAGACCATTTCCTAACAATTTAGCACATTTATTCTTTGAAGTCAAAGAGCACATCTGATCTGTCTTTAATGCAAAGTTCTTACTGTGGGGCCCAGCGCACGCTGGCACTCCATACCTGGGCCCAACTGACCACCCTACAACTGTTTGACTGAGGCTGCCAAGAAGGTTTGGCACACTTGTCCTCAATTAACAGATTGGATAGTTGCTAATTATCTGGATGAGAGATTTGGCTCCCTGAGCTTGCCTTTTCCAGCAAACAGGAAGAAAAGATTCCACCATAGTGTTTCTGAATTATTGGAATTTGTCCCCTGAGGCCTACCATGATGTCATACTGACATTTTCTCACAAGGAACTTTTGAGCTGAATTTGGAGTTTAGAAAATTAACCTGGTGGATACAGAAAAAAAAAAACAAAAAACTTAGTATTGAAAGAGCCTTAAGTCTGAATCCTGTAATTGTGATAAAGACTTTAGCATTCCCTGTTTTGGTAAATGCTATTCCCAGGTTAGTTAGTGATCTTTGTGGTTACCTACTGACAATTTGTGGGTGAGCTTTTCACCAGATGGCCCGTCCAGGACATATTGTCCAAACCGAAATCTTTTGCCACCCAACATACTTCTGATGCTTAACAACGTAAGAACCTTCCCACATCAGCAACACAAACTCCCTTCACATTAGCACAACAATATTGCATCATGAAAGGGAAATTTTTAGTCAATATATAGAACACATGTTGCATAAATTAACATCATACAAAAGTTAACTAGAAATCCCATTTGCTTTTAATCTTTATTCCAGATTATTTTTAAAAACATATAGCTCCTTTTGTTACTAAGTAGAGTATGGTGATGAACATCTTTTTCTTGATGACCAAGAATCTGGTTGAATTCCAGAGATTTCAATCTCAACAACAATGTTGATCGCAGGTTATCACAATTGTGCTTAAGGGTAAATGATTAGAATAAATGGATATCGATTTCAGTCTTTGAAAGTTTTTGTCATTATATAAAACAGGAAAAAAGAAAGTAACAAGAATAATAACAAAAATAAGCACAAAAACAAACTAGCTAGAATGTTAATTCTCTGGTCAAAATTCCCAGGGGTGAGAATGCTGTTCTACCTCCTGGCTGTGTGACAGAGGGCAATTATTTATGAAAACCTTCTGTGTTTCACTATCTTCATCTGTGTGGTGAGGATGATAATAATTGTAGCTATCACATAGGTTTGTTATGAATATTAAATGAATAAGCTACTTGGTGCAGCATATACTGCTATCACCAAATTATTAGAGCTATTTTAGCTTATTGATTGATTTAAGTTCTAAACATACATAGGTGGCAAGTTTCCCCACGTAAAGTGACTTCAGTTTATACAAACTTTTTAGAGGAACTACCTTTTGGAAAGTTGCTGGCAAATTCAGATGCTAGAGGTTAATAATATCAACAAATATTATTTGTAAACTGTTCAAGATGAGCTTCTTAGTCAAGCAAATAAGGCTTGTGGGTGAACACTGAGAAGCTGTGGCCTGGGTTAACACGCATTCTGCTTACAGCGATAAATGGTACTCATTACTGTGGCTCTTCAGACAGAAGAGAAATGATTGCCTTGAAAATTTTAAGATTTAGATTAAAATTCTGGTGCCCCACATAATTTAAAAATCTCAGATCTGGAGAATGTATTTGGGACAATTATTTTTGCCTTGGTTGGGCTCAGTAGGCTGTGTGGGAGGGTGAGAAGGAAGGGTGGCTACAGAAAGGACTGTGTCAAGGCTTGGAGCAAGTGACTGCAGGCAGTCTGGCCACGAGACAGATGCTAAACTCTCTCTTGACCTAGCATCCTCAGAAATCAGTGCCCAGAACAGTTAGTCATGACTTTGAAAGGACATTTGCTCCAGATTTGCTGAGTGTTCAGGTTTAAGGTAACAACTTGCATGCAATGATAGCAGTGGAGAACCTTTGGTGGATTGGTTAAGCAAGTGACAGTGTAAATCCAGAGAGATTAAGTGGCTTGCTAAATTCACCCAGATAACCCATGTAAAGATAGGAACAATGCCCTGGTTTCAAGACTTCCTGTCAAATGTTCTTTCAATTTCCTTCCAAGTAATTTTAGAATTTTAGTTAGAGCTATGATAGTGCCTGTAACTCTTGAGGAAAATTAATTAGGTGCTGATGTTTCAAACCTTGCCATGTACTATGTCTCACTCTTTAGTGAGGATGTGCGTGCACCTAGGTAGAAACTACCCACCTGGAAGAGTGGAGCTTCAGACAAATAAATCAAGTACCACACTCGACAATGTGGGGAATCTGAAATATGCTTTTGTCCACTCCTGCTCTCTAGTTGTACCACTTCTATTTCTGTGTACTAACAAAAGCAGAGGACACCAAAAAAAAAAAAACACAAAACTTTCTTCCCAATTAGCAAGTCACCCTCTGCACGAGAGGACAGTTGGGAGCCTGTCTCTGTATAGTCTGGGAGGTGGTGGCCAAGGTGTTTCCAACCTTTCTTCATGAGTTATGAAAATGAATGACTTGAGCTTCCCCCCCCAGCAAAGGCTGTCTTAATACCCAAACTACTTTCAGATTTATTGTGACAAGTGATACAGTACCATGTTCAAGGAAGAATTTTGGGATGCGTGCCTTGGAAACTTTTTTTTTGTTGCCCATCTGTTTTGCTTGTCGCAATTCCTGTTTGTTTAAGATGTACGTGTGCCAGAAATGTGGAAAGAATGTGTGTAGCGACAAGTGCTATCGAGCCATTTTCACACTGGACTTATGGGAAGCATGTGCTGCCCATCTGTGAAGTTCTCATTTTATGCAAATTTAGAAAATATATTCTTATGTCATGTTGCCTTAATGCCCAGGGGTAGATTAGAACATACACAAGGAGGAGAGAGGCAGGGAGGAAATAACCTCACACCCAGTGACAGGATGGGCTTGTCATGACTCAAGGAGGGTCTGAGATGCTTGGTATTTGTCAAAAGGTGGAAGCTAGAGGGAAATTTTCTTTGTGAAATCATTGCCTGCAGTTAACAGTATGTTTTTCAGATCAATTTTTAATCTATGAATGAGATTATAAGAGTCCTCTCTCAGGGATCTTTGAATGGTAGAGAGAGGACATACTTCTGTGAGTGAGTGTGTGGGGGCACCTTTCTTATCTTCTGGAACATTCTAGGTCAATGGCCACAGTTATGTTCTGAGTTCTAAAGGAGAACATTTTTAAGGACATCGGTAGATTGTCAGGTCATTAAATGTTCCTGAAGGATTACTCTTTGGACTTTTAAGGGTATAACTGAGGTCACATTTATCTCCATGTACCACCTGCACAATAAGTATCTGAGTCTAATCTGGGAATAAGGAAATGAGGGGAAGAAGAAATTGCTCTTAAGAGAAAGCACTGGGAAAGTGAAGGGGCTAAAGAAGCTACCTGAAACTTTAACTGCTTGGTGGGCTGTCCTGAGACTACGTTGGATGAAGGGCTGACTGTGTTAAGAGAACTTGCTTCATTAGTGTCCTCACACTCAGGGTGCTGGGTGGAAACAACTCATACGTCATACCAGCATGACTAGAAATACTTGAAATTTGTCTAAATCTAGACTCAGTCTTCAAGAAAATAACACAATATAAATCTGAATAAAAATGCAAGCTTTATATGACTAAGATAGTCAGGATGCTAAAAAAACAGATGATGAAGAGGTCTCAGAAAAGGAGGTGACAAGATGAGATGGGGTTAGTGGCATGTTGGTTGCACAGGGCTGGTGCGTGAAGCTCAGAGAAGACCCAAGCATAGACCAAGGTGCGTTTTGTGGGTATGTGACCTGTGCAGTCACATAGGACCCCACACATGGAAGGATCCTGAATTCAATTTAATGCTCTGCTGTCATCTTGAAGTTTTTAATGATTTTTAAACTGGTTGCTCAGCAATTTCATTTTGCACTGGGCCTTGCAAATTATGTCTTGTTGATGATGAACAAAAGTAAGTCCTTGTAAACTCAAGCAGATCCTGAGAGTGAAGGCTAAAAGGTTAAAGCTGATGAACAGAGAGGAGGGTCAAGTGTGCCCAAGGGTCTGCTCCTCTCACTCCACTTCCTCAGCAATGCTCCACATCCTCCAGTGCCCAGTAGGGACCTGAAAGTTATAGCCATGCCCATCCTCTGTGGGAGACCTCACACTTACCGACTCCTCCTTGTCATTCCCAGCCTGGGAACCATTGTCTATTCTGCTATAGCAGATTGTCTGGAGCTTCTCAACACAATCCCCTGGGTAGACATGGGCCCCCTATGTGAGCTGCAGCAGAGAACCCCATGTGGAGAACATCTTGTCTTCCCTGCCTCCCTTTTCTTGTATTCTCTGTCATTTTACCTCACAACACTTCTTGAGTTTAGCTGGAGTAAAAACGCAAAGAATCTTCCAAAGGGACTTCTCTTGTGATCACACCTCTGCTCCTAACCTGCTTATCTCACCCTTAGGTTCACAGGCTCCCCTACCTTGGATTTGTTGTAAGACTCTCCTCCTAGTGACAGAAATTCCACCGTCCTATGCAAGACTGGTTCTCACCCAGGATTTATGCCTCTTTCCTGTTGGTACATTACTCGAGCCTGAGATGTTCAGTCTAAAGAAATGCTCTGGGGGATTTCAGCAGAGTAGTCTCTGGTGATCAGTGGTACCTCAAGTTCAAAGCAAAGTTGAAAGTCCAGATGGCCTTGGGCTTTCCAAAGCCAATCTTCTTAAGACCTCCTTACTGTCAGGAATTTCTAGCTACTTTTTTCTTCCAGTAGTAATTTAGAAATTATTTAAACAAATGAGTGCTTTTATGTAACAAGATCAAACATTACTTCTCAAGACTGTATTCTAAACTTGTGGAAGAGTTAAGAAATTTTCTGACTCCTATCCTCATATTTGCAAGGTGCCTCTCTCAAAACAGTCAGTATTTTTTATTGTCATGAAGTACCTGGTTGCTTTATTTCATCTACTCAAACATTTCCTCTTTCATTGATTCTAACCATTCTCTTTCAGGCCCACCAGGAATTAAAATGACTCAGTCCATGTGTTACTTGGTCTGCCCATCAACAAATATTTATTTGTTATTATAGATGTTGAGGATAAAACTATGAACAAGTCAGAAAGAGTCCTGCCCTTTAGAAACTTAAATTTTTGTGTTGAAAGGGGACAATTAACATATTTAACAGATAAATAGGAAAGAAAATGTCAGGAACAGTTACATTCTCCAGGGAATATAAAATGGGGTAAGTGACTGTGTTATAGCTTTAGCTCAGGTAACCAACAGTGGCCACTCAGAGAAGGTAGCTTTTGAATTGAGACCTGAAGGCTGGTAAGGAGGCACCATGTGATAGGTAGGTGCAAAAGCTTTCTGAATAGAAGAAAGAGTAAATGCAAAGACCTTGAGCTAGGAATAGGCTTGGCAAGGATGAAGGACAATGAGACAAGTATAAAGGGGTGCTAGTCAATGAGATGAGATGGTGAGGGGAAGGAGGTCAGGGAGGCATTCAGCAGCCACAGTGAGGCTGTTATTTCACTACGCTGTGGAAACAAGTTTGGTCTTTACTCCTGTCACAATGGGAAATCACTGGAGGTTTGACAGCAGGAATTGGCACGGTCTATTTAGAGTTTTGCTGAGATTGCTCTTGCACCTGTGTGGACAGTTGACTACACGGATGAAAGGAGCAACACAAAAGGCAGAAAGACCATCCAGGAAACAGGATGGAGGGAGAGAATGGGAACCAAGAATATGGTGTAGCCATAGAGATGGGACAAGGTGATTGAATGGGGAAATCCAGCATGTTTCTGAATGAGAGACAACAGAACTTGTTGGTGAGGTCAACATGGCATGTGAGGGAAACAAAGACTCTGGGATGCCCTTGGAGTCTTAATTGTGGATAGCATTGTAGCCTGAGTGACTAGTGGAGACCAGTGTTCTCCCCTTAGCTGCTGGTCAAATAGAAGGCAGGGTAGGCTGGGCATGGAAAGTACAGGAGGTTTTGTAGGTTTTTAAGTGTGGCGTGCCCATTCATAAGCTTAGTAGAGGAACAATGTGGGTAGCTGGGTATAAACACCCAGAACTCAGAACATCTAGAAGTTGATGAGTTCAAGGTTTCCATAGTTGAACTTCTTAGTATCCACTTCCTTTGTTGTACACAGTGACCCTCAAATATCTTAAAGATTGCCCCTCATAAAAACTCAGTTAAATTCTTAGCAAGGTCCTTTTTTACTTGTTTAGAGAAGGGGAAAGAAAGGGTCACTTTATTCTTCCATTTTTGACTATAAAGAGGTTGCTAGGCAACAGCAGCAAGCCGGGGGATCGCTCAAGCCAGAAGTAGGTGTGACGATGCCAAGGGATAGCTGGAGACAGCCACACTTGCTGAATGTTTTCCATTGTCATGTCCTGACTTTTCCACCAGCCCACTGAGATTGGCTAGAAATGGACTTGTTGCCTGAGAGTGGATCAACTAGCTCAGTGGTTGGCCCATGACAGGAGGTCAGGCAACACCTGCTTAGTCAATGGCACATCCTCAAAAAAATTCTTTAAATTGCATGTAGGGTAAATGAGTTATTGCCATACAGATTGTAGGGAGCTTTAATCATATTCAGAGTCTATACCCAAGAGTGGACATTTGCTGCTGTAATTGTTCATGTCATTTATTATCGTTTCACCTGATGTGTAACACACTGCAGTCCAAGGGGCAGGGACACTGGTGAAAGAGAAAGAAACTTTTCCCCCCATTTTTGGCAATTCCAAGCAAAGCTTAGCATTTAAAAATGAATCTTTAGTAAATTCCTTGAGAACCTCCACTGCTGCCGGACTAAGGAGCTCTATTCAACATGAAACAGAAAATGGTCAGAAAAATATGGTACATTTTTTGTTCACATAATAAATAATATGTGTTGATAGAACCAAGTTTAGACTTTGTACAGTGCAGAATTTCCAAAGATAAATTTTCATTTTTGTTCTACACTAGTAATGACCTTGAAATGGCACCACATTCCATCCACCTGGGTAAGCCAGTGGCCTCTGAATAATTCTTGATTCTTTTATGTTCTGACATCTAGTCCATCAGCAAATTTCAAAATCAAATGTGTTCATTGCTCTCTGTTTTTAGTCTTATATTCCCCTTTCCAGCTGCCTTCATCTCTTACCAAGACTTTAGAAAAATCCTCTTAACTCATCTTCTATCCACAGTGCCCACCACCTAATCCATTTTCCACACAGTAGTCAGTGATCATGATCGCTTGTGCTTCAGTTTGCTCATCTGTAGAATGGGAATAGTAATAATACCTATCTTGAAAGGTTCTTGTGAGGATTACACAGGATAAAGAAAGTAAAAAGCATTTAGAACAATACTTGATATAAATAATTTTCGTTGTTGCTGTTATCATAATTAAACCCTTAAATTGCTTCCCCTCTTTATCTTGTTCTCTGTAATCTCCTGACAGAGAGAGATATGTATGACTATACGTATAGTCAGAGGAAATTTTCTGGAATGTAAATCTGATCCTGTCATTTAAAACTCTTCCCAATGCCTTTAGAGTAAATGCAAATTTCTTTGCCTGATCTATATTGAGGGCCTTTTATGATGTGCACTTTGCCTACCTCTCTTACCTCACCTTTTGCCTCAAGTCTTCCCACGTGTCTTCATTCCACACACTCTGTCTCTCTCTCTCTCTCTCTCTCTCACACACACACACACACACACACACACACACACATGCACAGGCCTGCGTCTCTCTGCATTCCAGCCATACCAAACTTCAGTCCCTGTTCTTAACAGGCACAGTAATCTCTCTCAACCTAGGTCTTTGCAAATATTTTTTTCATCTTCCTGAAATACCTTTCCTCCCTCTTTCAACACTTCTCCCTACGCACACACACCAGTGTCCCCATCCACATGAATAACTGTCACCCAACTCTTAGGCCTCCACTTAGCAAACCTTTAGTCACATCTAGCTTTCCCTGATCCAGCAAGGCAGAGTTAGCCTTGTCCCTGGTGTGTTCCCATAACATCCTTTGTATATACTTATGATAGAACTTATAACAGGATGTGAACATGAAAATATTAGCTGAGGCCAAAGAAAACAGAAATTACGTCTTAAAGGAGATAATAGAACAGAAACAAAATTTACAAGGAAGTAATTGAAAAATGGTTACCTGTCTGCGCAACCTCTTCACCGATGGCAATGATATAAGAATTAAAAATTAGAGATAGAGAAGGATTTAGGGGAAAATGTTCCTATGCAGTGAGATGTACTATAAATTCAACCTTGTCTACCTAAAGGAGGGGAGAAGGACAGAAGGAAGACTTGCCAATAGGAAAGTTTGTGATGAAGAAGGCAAGTGTGCAAGTTCTAGAATTTATATCCCAGGGTCTCATCTTGCTACTCGCTGTGTGGCTTTGAAAAAAGCAGTAGAGTTTAAAAGGACAAAGTTGACTTAGATAATTTCAGTGGCTCTTTCACACTTTACCATCCCTGATTTTAAAGCTTAGAAAAGAAAGAGAAATTTGTGCCAATGTCTACCCTCACCCAGAGGATAAGATAAGATAGAACCACTCATTGAGCTTTCTTTATTTTGAGGGAGAGTGAAAGTGTGAGTATGGGAGAAAGAGACTCCGTGGACTAACCATTCAGTTCTGAATGTGTGGTAGCCAAATACGAACCTGCACCTGCCCTCCCCTCAGCACATCTCCGCTCCAGTTATTCTACATGGTTTTTCTCTCATGGGCATCTTGCCCTCAAGCTGTCTTGTACTGCCAACACCTCGCCTTCATAAGGCTGAGTGGTAGCCCCAAATGATATATCCACTTCCCTACCCCCAGAAAGTGAATATGACTGTATGTAGGAAAAGGGTCTTCACAAATGTAATTAAGTTAAAGAACTCAAGATGAGCTCATCTTGAATTAGCTGTTGGGCCCTAAATTGAATGACAATTGTTCTCCTAAGAAAAGAGACACAGGGAGATGGGAAGAAAGCCATGTGAAGACTGAGGCAGAGGTTATGAAGCCACAAACCAAGTAATCCCTGAAGCACCAGGAGCTGGAAAAGCAAGGAAGGATTCTTCCCTAGAATGACTCGGCCAAGACTTTGATTTTGGACTTCCAGTCCTAAACAACTGTGAGAGATCTCTGTGGTCATAAGCCTCCCAGTTTGTGGTAATTTGTTACAACATCCCTAGGCAACTAACACACCTATTGTGAAATCATTCAGAGCAGAGATTATATTCTAAATCATTTTCCACTTTAACTCATCAAAGCTCAACTCACTGGGTGATGTTCTTTAAAGACCCAGCGACACCATTGGATAAACCAAGGATTATTTGCATGTCTTGATAATTGTGGATAACATTTGCATTTCTCTAGAGACCTTCCTGCCTGAAGGAAAATAATATAATATTGTTGTAATTCTTTGTATTTCATAAGCATATTTAGGAACACTGTCTTATTCCTTCAACTTGTCCCATGAAATACCTGAGGAAATCATCACTCCCATTCTGCAGATGAAGAAACTGAGCAATGCTAGAATAAGTGATGTAACTAGGACACTCAAACATATATGGCACAAATGAGACTGGGACTAAGTGTCTGTTCAGATTTCTGTAACAAAATACCACAGGCTGGACTGTTTGTAAACTAGACTACCCAGCTCCCCAGTTCTGGAAGCTGAGATGTCGATCAAGGCACCAGCAGTTTGGTTTCTGGTGAGGGCTTACTTCTCCATAGATAGCTGTCTCTGTGCTCTAACATTCCGGCGCAGCGGGGTCAGAGGTCTTTCTCAGGCCCGTTTTATAAGAGCACCAATCCCATTCACAAGGGATCCATCCTCTTGGCTTAACAATCACCTCCCAAAAGCCACATCCTAATATTATCCCCTGGGGAGTTAGGATTTTGGGGGATAGGGGAGGGACAAATATTCAACCCACAGCACCAAATCTTTGCCTCAAAGAATACGAATCTTCTCCTTGTCACAGAAGCAATGGGGAGGTATCTTTAACACAACAGTACATCAACAGTTCCTAAGTCACAACAAAAAGGTAACTGTGTGCTCTAGTCACTGGCACCTAGGCTAGTAACGCCTAAGTTACAATTCCCTTCCTAGATTTTGTGGGTAACTCCCATCTCGCATAGAGAGAAATTACTAACAATGAATGAAAGGATCTGCTGCCACCTCCCCCACACCCTCTGCTCCCTCTCCTCAGCCCCAGCAACCCTTCGCCCACCCAGTGCTGAGCCATCTTTGTCAACGCTCACCTGCCCTCTGCCTGCAGGGTTTGTCCTGCTACCCTCGCAGCCAGCTCCCCATCTCCTTAGGCTTCTGCTCACTTATGGTATCATCTTCCCACTGAGGTCCAACCCAACCTACTCTAATTAAAATTGGCTCCTAGCCCCATCCCTTATTCTGTTTTGCCTTCCTGTTTTACTTTTCTCCACAACATTTTGCTATTCTACTAATCCCCGAAGGAGGAGCAAGACACAAAAAGGTAAAATTAAGAATTATAGGAAAGGGCAATTTTATCCCAGAAAACATCATGAACAAAGGAACAGGGAACTAAAAGCCCAGGGTTGTCCAGGAGCCAACATACAAGGGAGCTCTGTACTTTCAGGATCATGTCACAGGACATGTGCTCTCCACGCCTGGGCTTTGCTTCCTGTACATGAAGGTCAGTTGCTGGAACTCTCTGGACCCTACCCTAGTCCTCTACAAACCATAGCAATCAATGATATCCTGGAAATACCATAATGGCATCTCTAGATACAAAGTAATAATGATTTAAGAAGTCTAAATTTTTTTTCATGTACAAAGGAAGAAGAAAATGTATCAGCAGATTGGACAATGACAGTTTAATACTCAACCTTTTCTACCTGGATTCTTCTGATAGTACCTACAAACAGGAACTTGGCCTCTTGGAATTCATGATGTGACTCGGAAACTCTCACCGCCCCTACCCCCCAAGACAGCTCAGCACAACTGGGGAGCCAGCATGGTGCCTCCACTACCTGTTAGGACTCAGCTTGTCCAAAAAAAGAAAAATGGGAAAAATATACATTAAGGCATAGAGCATGAATACTGCCAAATCAAGAGTTAGCGTAGGTAGGTTTCTTTAGCACATGCTACTGTAGTATACTTTTAAAAAAATACATGAAGAGTTCCTTCGAACATGGATAGACAGAACCAAGACATATTATGATTACTAGAATAATGGGAATTTTTTGCCTAATTGTTATAAAATTATTTAGGATAAAGCTTGGAATGCAGAAGGTGCTCAGGAAGTAATACTGGATAATTTCACAACTAATGAACTCCAGGCAAAAAGCACTCTCTCTTTCCCTGTGGGTTCGCTAACCAGGAAAGAAATCGCTAACTGCATCAAGGCATCAGCTAGAAAGTGACAGGTCAGGTGTCCTGTGTGCTCCAGGACTCAAGTTGGAGAATAAATGCATCCAGGAGATAAGGCACTGACGAAGTTTGACACTTCTAGGAACGAAGTGAATTTTACAAAAAAATAGGAGCTTTAAGGGCACTAGTGTATAGCTTCTTATCTGGAGGCGGTTATTTTGTTTGATCTTCCTGATAATCCTACAGGTCACTGGTTTTCATTAGTTGTGAAATCCTGCCAGTTACTTTAGTACCTGAAAGTAAATCGTCCTGGAATTAAATTCAGGCCTATGTGATTCCAGAACCCATATAACCAGCCACATGTAGGATGAAACTATAAGCAAGAGCAAGTCCTGCCATTTAATGGCTTATTATGATAACTGGGAGTTAAGACAAAAGAGTAAATGTGCCACAGAAGAGTCTGATTATGTGTGTATGTGTGTATGTGTGTATGTGTATTTGTGTGTATGTGTGTATGTATTTTGAGACGGAGTCTCACTCTGTCACCCTTGGTAGAGTGCCACGGCGTCACAGCTCATAGTAACCTCAAACCTTTGGGCTCAGGCAATGTCCTTGCCTCTGCCTTCCTGGTAGCTGGGACACCAGGCACACACCACAACACCCTGCTAGTTTTTCTACAGATGGGGTCTCATTTTCCTTAGGCTGGTCTGAACTCCTGAGCTCAGATGATCCCCTGGCCTTGGCCTCCTAGAGTCTGATTACAAATGGAGGAAGTAACTGCACCCAGGTTCAAAGGAGAAAGTCACATGGGGAACTGGGGATGAGAACAGGATTTATTGAGAGAGACTAGGGAGCTGTTCCTAGTAGAGACTTTTACCTTACTGGGTGGAGCTAAGGTCAGGGGACAGACCCAGATGGAGAATGCCCCTCCAGGACCCAGGGAGACCTGCGTTCACCCAGCTCTGCCACATGGTGGCTCCATGACCCGGCAAGTTAACTCACTCTCAGCTGTTGGGTCTCACAGGAACTATGGAGAGGAGAGGTCACGACTCCGGTGTTTAAATAAGTGGTGTTACTATTGTGATTCTTGCAGGTAGTGGGAGGAGTTACAGGCACAGAGAAGAAAATATGTGCCCCAGTTAATGGCAAGTACATAAATAGACATAGAATTTACAATATTAAAATAGTTAAACAAGAAAGTTTGCCACCACAAATGCACATATGTGAATGTGGGAACAGGAACTCAGACACGTCACAAAACCAAAGCCATGTCACCCGTGTCTTGGGGACGGGTGGGCCTGGAGACCACTTCATTTAGACGAGTCTGCTTTGCTAACTGCCTTCTTGTTTCATATTTGGAGACCCTCCAGGACACAAAAAAAGAAGTACCTTCTTCTGTCTCGAAATTCTTTAGTCAGACGCTAACCAACTCCCATGAAATGTAGGGTCTGGTCAAGGAGGCCGATCCCACAAATGTGGCATATTTCTCACGACCACAGGACTTGAAAAAAAAAAAAAGCACTCCAAAACAAGCGGCAACCCAAAAAAACAACATATTGCCATCCTGCAAAAAAATCTAAGTGTGCTGAAAAAACAACAACATATGGCTGGGTGGGGTGTGACCAAAAGGAATATAGTTATCACGTTTTGAACATTCCTTTTACAGACTTGAGTGAAAAGAAATTTTCTAGGACAGAACATGGAGTAGTCCCAAAGCCTGTCTTTTTTAAAAGCACAATTGGGGACAGGAAAAGCAAAGAAGGGTTTGTTCCAGGTGACTTACAGCTGAGAACCAGGAATGGAATCTCACCCTTGACCCAAGAATATGCTGAAAAGCACCGGGGCAGACAAAAGCAGAAGAGATGGGGCTGTGCTTGCTGCTTTGTAACCAGAGCGCTGTTGAGATTAAAACAGAGAGAGGAATGGAATGTACTTGAACATGCTCATTATCAACACCAAAGCCACAATATACACTGATAATAGCTCTAGGGTGCCATCATTATGTACCTAGAATCTGGGTTTCGTTTGAACAAAACAGAATCAGCTTCAAGTGCAGCACTCTGTCGGGGATCTTGGTTATATAACTGTTTCATAACTCAAGGTGAAGTCACACGGCAGGGCTAGGAGAGGACTGGGAAATGAGTTTTCAAACTTTAGGACTTTCGTTATTTATTTAAACCTGGCCTGGTTTACCCGCTAGTGACCTGCAGCTGAGCCTCTCTGTAGATCGGTAACTATGAGGGCTGTTGATTCTTTCAGTAGGAAATGCTGGCGGTTTTCCTCTATGTCAGACCCAGAGACGCAAAGATGCACAAGGAAGATTCCTACCCCCTGTGACCTCCCAGTCTGGCAGAGAAAGAGTTCTATGAACCATCGAGCTTCAAAGCCTCTACCCAATTGATGCCTGTATGACAGAGAGATATTTGAGATGAAGACATTTGAGATTCAACAAAAGCAGGAAGAGGCTTCCTCTAAACTCCTTTTACCTGCTATAAGCAAAGTGAACCAAAAGAGCTAAAACTGACCTGTCACGGGAGAGGACACCTAAGAGACATTTTTACAAGGCTGCCATCTCTCCCATCTATTCTCCTAAGGGCCCACTTATTTTTCCAAAAGGCCATTTACTTTTTGCAAGTGCCATTTCTCCATCCCCCTTTAAATTGGGGACCCCAGCTTCTAACCAACCTTTGAGTTACTCACTGAGTACTCCTAAGTGTGTGAGTGATCCACATGGTAATAAACCTCTGTGTGTTTTCCTGTAAATCCATCTTTTGTCTGTCTAATTTGCAGGGCCCGGCCAATGAACTTAGTTTGACCCAGAGGGCTGTGTGTCTTTCCTGAAGGCTTCCCCACCTTCTCAGTCATTCTCGCCTACCTTCTGTCTGGCACCATCTTTCTGTAAACATAGGGATTCCCTAAGAGGAATTTCTAGAAGGCTCAACATTTTCCTAAGCTGCTAGAATGTGAGGTAAGAGCTCTCTGCTCCAGATTTACCCCGAACTCGTCCCATTCAGCACCAAGGTCAGGGAATGGCCACACCTTCCCAGCAGAGCCGCCCCCTCCTCCCTGTGGTGTCTGCGTCTCCCTGGAAAGGCGTTCATGTGACATTCCTGTTGGACAGGGGCTGCTCCTCTGCCCTGTCTGGTTCAGGTGGCTTTCATCCTCCATTTCCACAAGGCAACATGTTGGAATGACTACCAAACACATACGCAAACAAAGACACTACATTACAAAAGCGGTAAAATAGATCAGGAAATATTTAAAATATAGTATTTCTACAACAGTGCTATGATAGGTCAGCTTCTACCAATTATGAAAATAAGATTTTTCCAGCCTTGATTTCTGCCCCAAAGTGGCATTTGGAGATAGACGGAGCTGAAACCATTTACTATTATTACTACAAGTATACATTCTTTTTTTCAACATAATTAGAAAGCAGACTGTCATCTCCGGAAGCCCAGTGCTTTCAGCAGCATAAGATCTCTGAGAGCTTGAATATTGTTACTTGTGATACTTAATATGGAAATATTAAAAAAGCACAGTGCTTCAGAAAAAAATTTATTCCAGTTATATTAAATTATAATATCTGTATCGAGCTGCATTTTCCAAGGATATCTCCTAGAATGTGTGCTGTCCTTCAGGGTGACCTTGCCATTCCCCATAAAGATGTGAAGTCAAATTCTCTCCTCTGAATCTGTAACTGCTTCAACCAATACAGCAAGTTGGAAGGGCCACTGGGTGACCTCCCAGGAAAATCATAAGAGGTCATGCGTCTTCTTCCTTGTCTGTGGGATTATTCATGTTTCCTGAGTTCCACGTAGAACATACAATTCAACCATCCTGAGGCTGACAGGCTGTAAGGAAGTCAAATTATCTGGTGGGCTGGTACAGGTGCTCCAGCCAGCAGTCCTGTGTTCAAGTCATCTCAGCCCAGGAACCAGACATTAACTGAACAAGCCTTCAGGTGACTCTAGCTCCCCAGTCTTTGGGTCTTTTCTGCTGAGGCCCAAACTATTCCTCCTCTTTCTTATCCTAATTCTTTATCCACAGAACCTGTGAGCATAAAAAGAGGTTGTCTTAAGTAATTAAATGCTTAATGTTAAACAGTGTTATGCAGTTTTATTAACTGAAAATTTGTAAGTTTGCTTATTTATAAAAGTGTCACAGTGAAGCTCTTAAGGACCTAGGCTCCTTTATTGAATCCAGTAGTCAGAAGTGAGAGTAAATCACTGAACTAAGTTTTCGTTCTTCAGAAATATAGGAAACACCTTGTGCTTTCTTCACTTTGCATAAAGCACAACTTAGTGCATGAATATTTTGATGAATTTTGGACAATTTGGTTTTTTGATAACCCAAGTAAAATCTTCTATAATAACTAAAACTAGATGATCCCAGGTGGGGGAGGGAAGACTGTAAACAGCGTGCATATTTTGGTCTCAAAAAAAAATCTGCAGAAATGTATAGAACTAGGTACATATTGTACAGCTTACCGTGAGAACACAGCATCATGCAGAGCAAAATTTCGCTCCATTATTTTGGGGCTAGAAAGAGCAGAATAAACGATATGAAGATTTGCTAATGTTTCTATTAAGTTCATGATGTATACTCTGCATTTAGGAGGGTGAGGGACCACAAAAGGGCCTCTGATTGGGTGGCGCTTTCCCTTTGCCAAGAGTCTGGAAACGTTACATTCTGAAATCACCAATTTGATAGCAGGGAGGAGCTTCCTGAAGTCAAGTAGGCTCTGCTGCTGTGTTCTTTGCTGCATTCTGATGGGCATTTTTATAGACACGAACTATGACAGGTCAAGAATATACACAGACTTGGGGTGAGGACATACTACTTGCCCTCTGATAAATCATGAACCCTATACAATTCTTGGGAAATCAATCCTGAGCTGAACAGAACTGTTCAAAGATCCAGCCCAGGTCAATGCTTGATTAATCTCTGCTATGTGAGAGGCAAAGGCCACAGCTCTGAGAGCCTGACGATAAATAAGAAATGCTCTAGGCAGTGAAAATGGATAATTACACCAGAACGTGATTCCTGTGCATATCTTTATGATAACATTTATTATATTGTGTTGAAATTGTCTACATATGTGTCTGTCTCCTTAACTAGGGAAAACATTCTGTCTAACTCATCTTTCTATCTACAGCATCTAGCATAGATTTTGGCTCAGAGAAGGCATTAAATAGATGGCCTATGAAAATAATTGTACCAGAAGTAAAATCGTAGAAATAGAAGCATCTAAATGGCATTGAAATTCTGCAAGTCAAAACCTGGCTATTGTGCTGTGCTTACTTCTCCCTTACGACTCTCACATCCACCTGTCCACTAAGCTCTGATGTTTCTCTCTCTTAATTATCTCTACAATCAGTGCCTTTCTCTTCTTCTCTATGCTGCTGTGTTAAGTAACATCCTGACCTTCTTTTCCCTGGGAAGTTGTCAGTCTCCTGCCTCACCTCGCCTCCTGCCTTCTAGATTTCCGACCTCAATTTGCACCGCCGAGTGCTGTGTGAGTGATGTTTCTAAATGGCAAATATGCTTATGTTACTTTACTGCTTAACAACCTCCAGGATCTCTTCTTTGCCTACAGGATTAAGACCAAACCATCTGAAATAGCTTTCAAGGTGCTCTAAGATCTGACATAATTTGCAACTTCATTGCCCACACACATCCAAATTCTGTTTTACTCTTGATCAAAATGACCCCTTTCACCTTCACCAATGCTGTTGTAAATCTGCATGTCTTTAAACATCCTGCTCTCTGCCTACAAATCCACATCCTCTTCCTCCTCAGCCCCATATTCGATATGTCTGCCAAAGCTCTAAGTATCCTTGAGGACCCACCCAAGTGGAGCTGGTCACTGTCTTCTTCATACAGTCATTGCCCTTTGTGCTTTTCTATCACAGCAAGAGCTTTGCTTCAAGAATAAGACTGTGGGGGAGGCACCTGTGGCTCAGTGAGTAGGGCACAGGCCCCAAATACCGAGGGTGACAGGTTCAAACACAGCTCTGGCCAAACTGCAACAACAACAAAAGAGAATAAGACTGTGGCCTCTGGTCTAGGGCTGCCTGGGTTCATACTCCACCTCTAACACCTACCAGCTGGGTGATCTTGGCCAAATACTTAATGTCTTGGTGCCTTAGTTTCTTTACCTGTGAAACAAATCTCCTAGATCTTGGGAATTTGCCTTTTCTGGGAAACCCCAATGGCTTATGTTGGGTGTAACCAGACATTTAGAGGTGTGGGGGAAAGTGAGAGCTCAGGCTTTGTCTCCACTTCCTTCCCTGTGAGGCTTCCTTTCTCAAGGCCACAGCTCCACAGGTCCTGCCAAAAGCTTCTCACACTGCTGTGATTCTCTCTGGGTTCCATTTCTTCTCTCTGCATTTCCCAGGCTCCCCCTCTCGGTCCCTTTCTTCTTGCTCACATCTTTGTATTTAGTACCTTTATTTGACTATCCTCAACTTTTGCCATTGAATGGGCCACTTGTTTCTTACCAGAACCCTGACCAATACCTCCCCATTGTGGACTGTGAATCTTTAAAGGCTGGGACTCTAACATCAGCTAGTTTCTAGCACAGTACCTGCTTCAACATAGTAGTAAGTTAAATTCTCATTTCTGGATGAATTAATGAGCAAACGCATGATTAACACATTAGAGGGAGAGGAGAGATTCAAGAAAGCTTCAAGGAATAGGTGATTATTGCACTAGTTTTGAAGAACATTTTGGGTGAACATTCCTTGCAAAGAAAATAGCACGTGCAAATGTACAAGGCATGATAGTGCTTGGGGAGCTACCAGTAGGAATTATTACTGGGCCATGAAGCACATTGGGCTCCTGTATAAGCTTTCTTTGGCAAAAATGACTCTGCTGCTATTACAAAGTTTGAAACCACCATCTCAGCCACCTGCTCACTTTATAGATAGGAAAAAATGATATCCGGTAAAAGATGTTGGCCAAGTTCACTGCAAGCCCTGTGGAGCAGAATGTTCATTCATGACAGGGAAGTTCAGGTCTCTTAATTCCATCTGCTACCTTGAATATACTAAGCCCTGAAAAACCAAAGAATTTGCGACCCACAGCATGAAATACTACTAGCCTTCAGGCAAGCACATTAATGGGGCCTCATTGCTTTGTCAGAGGCATTGCTTGCCAAATGGAGTTGGCTTTGTAGGCAAGGCTCTGGGACACAAACCCTAGGAGACTAAGGACATTGCATTGAAACAAACAGATACAATTAGGACAATATCCATTCTCTATGGTTCTCTTTGCCAGAGAGTTGGCCTTGGAGACCAAATTGCCATGGGCGAGCCAGACAGCAGACATGTGACATGCAATCACATTGGCCCACTCCTGTAGGTCTAAGTCATTGCTGAAATAGAGCCACAGAGCTCAAGAGTATGCTGTGCCAATGGCAAGAGAGAGATCCCTTTAAGAAATCACACACTGACACTGGCTTTTTGCAACTACTTTTCTCCATGTGCTTACTAGCAGTAACTTTTAGGAACAAGGAAGCAAACTCTATGTCATTGGCAATGGGGTAACATGGCCATGTCTTAGATTTTAATACATAGTGTGTGGCTATAGTGGGTACTGGAATGAAAGTCTTATTGAATAAACAGTTGGTGAATGAGTAAATGATTATGTATCATGCACCTCTTTCTTCTTTGAGCTATTTGGATAGTCAACTACAGTTGCATTGTTTTCATCGCTATTGCTATTGAAATAAAATTACTTCCAGTTGCCAAGAAGGTATGCTTAAAATGTTTTAAGACTGAAATTCAGTGAGAAGTTTGCTATGTTAACCATTTTCAGATATTGGCTTTAGCATTCTGTAGGTGGTGTGCTAAAGCTATAATCTTTATTAGCAGTAATACAAGCCCCAATCCTTTATCCAAAACTTAAGGGACCAGACTTGTTTCAGAATCTAGAACTAGAGGATTATAACAAGATTAGGTACACATCACACAAAATTGCAGAGTATCTATCCTTTAATGGGGTGTTAGCTATACATACTCCTGTTTCTGTAGGAAAACATACATATTCACAGCAAGTGCAATAAGGACAGATTTTGATTGCAGAAACTCAGCTCAGATCAAGTCTTGACACCAAACAATGTTTGCTAAACACTCACAAAAGTTTTTATATTTTAGAGGTCCTGGATTTCAAATTGAAAATAAGGAAGTGTTGGCCAGTCCCTGTGACTCAGTGAGTAGGGGGCCGGCCCCATATACCCAGGGTGTCGGGTTCAAACCCAGTCCTGGTCAAACTGCAACAACAACAAAAATAGCCAGGCATTGTGGCGGGCACCTGTGTTCCCAATTACTCGGGAGGCTGAGTCAAGAGAATCGCCTAAGCCCAGAAGTTGGAGGTTGCTGTGAGCTGTGTGATGCCATGACACTCTACCGAGGGCAATAAAGAAAAACTCTGTCTCTACCAAAAAAAAAGAAAGAAAGAAAGAAAGAAAATAAAAGATTGTAGACCTGTAGTAATAATACCTGTGCCATGCAATTCTTACTGTGTATTAGGCCTTTACTAAGCACTTTACTTATATTAACTTACTTAATATTGAAATGGACTCCTTCCATTGATGGTGAGAGTATCCTGGAACGCCTACTATGCCTTTAGCCACAGAGCTGGTCACATTTTAGCCACCCTTTCACCCTGCCTCACCCTGTCTGGACAGAGAATCAGAGAAGATGATCAACCCAGAGGTAGAGAAGATTGAAGGAGATACAGAGAGAAAACACAGAATGAGAAAATTATTTTTATTTCCATTCCTGGTTCTAGATCTTTCCTGAGATCTTTCTTTTTTGATGGGTTTAATACATTCCTCATTTATCATTAAACTCTTAACTTTTGCTTAATATAGATGAGGATATCTTCTATTACTTCAAACAAATTACTTCAAGACAACACTATGTGAAGCAGATAGTTTTTATCCAGATTTTACAGATAAAGGCATTGAACCTCAGAAAAAGGCAAGTAGAACAAGGCAAAATCAACCCAAAAAGCCTCTACTGATTAACAGTCCAGCTAGTCCTCACACCGCACTCATCTCCCTGAGGAGATCTTCCTCCAACTCCATGTTGTGGCCTACTACATAGGAGCAAACATTTTCCAGGTGATTGCTGAACGTTTAATTGCTTGAAGGTTTCATGACATAGCATCCCAAGGTTACAAAGATGCTTTTAATGTAGAACCAGTGCCCATGAAAGAATGGCACTGGAATATTAAAAGTGTTCATTATACATTGAATTAAAAAATAAGCCAAGGTGAAAAAGTTGTAATTCTCAGAGTTGGTAGGTGTTGGACTGAGGTGGGAGGGCAAGAGAACCACAGATATGGGGCTTTTAAATTAGTGCACACAATATCCCCTGGGTTGGCCATTAGCTCAAGCCCATTTCCATCACAAATGGTGACAATATTACTTATTGTTCCCAAGGTGATCATGGATCTTCCCTGAGTACTGTCGGTCTTACCTCCTCTTTCTTAGCATACATGTTTCTCTTATTTATTTACTTATGCTGTCATACACAATAGACTGCCTAATTCACTACTTGAAAGCAGAACATTTAACTTATAAACCACAAAACACGAACCTCGTTACAGTAGCTGTTCAACCGTCAGGAGAGGTGAACTGCAATCATAAGTATTATATCCTCACATGGGCGGGCTCTGGTTTTGACTGTCACTGAAGATGGATCAGGGGGTTGGTGGTAACCCTTAGGATGGAAGCTTTTGCCATGTAGTATACCCATGGCTAGCGAACAATGCTTTCCCAGATACTTTGGTTTGAGTCTGTGAATATTATATTATTGCATGAAGTTTGAAAAGTAAGTGTACTTGTGGTGCAATGAGGTGTAGAAAAGAAAAGTGCATATTGTTAAAAAGACCCCTGGTCTTGGCAGGGTTCTGAATTCAGTCCCATGTGACGGCAAATCAGCTGTATGACCTTGAATGAGTTACTTAATTTCTCTGAGCTGCTGTTTCCTCATTTAGAAAATGAACAGATTAGACTAGATGGTTTTTAAAAGTCTCTCCTAATTTCTGAGCTTGGAAATTTTAGACTGTTTGAAACTCTTTAGTATAAACAATTTAGTAGGCTAGTAAGAAAGGCACGCAACATAGACTAATTATTAAACTCTGGGCCTGGGGAAAGTCAGTGGACTTCTCCGAGGATCACTTTTCTCAGAGGCAAACTTTTGAAACCACAATTGCAAAATCACACAACTACCCCATGGAGTCACTGGGATAACAAATGTTAATGTACTGAAAATCTGAAGAGATTTTGCTGTTGATTTAATTTAAAATGAAGACTAAATTTTAGAACTGCCATCTCGTGGCCACTTTAAAAATTACGTGATTCTGATCCTTTTACTTGGGGCTGTTTAAATCCATAACAAACAAGATGTGTAAGACAAACGGGATTTAAGAGTGTGTTTTTAATCAGTTCCCCACACTAGGAAATGTCAATTATGTCCCAAATTACTTTATTGAAGTGTTAAAAGAAAAGCACCTTCTTGTAAGTATTACACATTAGTTAGTTTTTTTAACTAGTTAGCCTTCTTTAAGCAATGCTATCAGATTTCCTTTCAGGGAATTAATTTTTCCCTAATGGCTGCACACTGGGAATGTGATCCAAGCTGGAATTTGGATCTTAAACAGACTGAAAATGATGGGAGTGTCTGGCTATGACTGTCAAAATAGCTCCAGGTGCTTGGACATACAATGTCACTTGTTAATTGTCATTTCTTAAGCCCGACTCTCCAGTTTTCCCATCATGTTTAAAGGGCTCTGATATATCTTAAATAAAAATCTCTATTTCATATGTGTATAACAGATTTGATTTTGTTCTTTTCAATTGAAGTGCCCAAACTTTTATACTAAGAGCCAGAATGTATAAGGCTGACCTGAGCCACCCTTAGGTGACAGTATTTTCACCTAAACAATGACTGTCAGAGCTGCCATCTACTGCTTTTACTATAGGACATGCACCAGGATCCATTATTCTTGGGTGCTGTTTATTTAATCATTATAATCGTCCCTCAGGCTATTACCATGTATCCCATTTTACAGATAGAAAAAGTAAAGTTGAAAGAAGTAAGGTAACATGCCCAAGGACACGCAGTTAATAAAAGCTAGAGCTAGGTTAATGAGCTCCAGACATTTTAGTTGACTAGCATAAAGAAATGCAAGATCTATTTCCCTTTATGGTTTATAATGGGGACCTTACATTATCTTGGATGCAGCCTGAGATTGTCAGTAATTATATCACATGGTGAACTTAATTGAACTTGTTAACCCAAACTCCAACTTATCTTTCACTTGAATGGTGATAATGCACTTCCCCAGCCCTCACATGGTCCTTCCTTTTTTAAAAAGGACACAGTGTTGTGCGCAAGGGAGTAGGAGGAATAGCATTCTTCCCTGTCTGAGACTTTCACCTTGTCCTTGGAGTCGTTCTGATTCATGCTGCCCACACCACATGTCACCCCCAGGAGAGACTGAGACCAACCCTAACACTTTAACTGGAGCATAACCACACTCCCTTTCTTTAGTTTCTCTTCAAGCATGTTAAAATGGGCAAAAGAAGGATGTTGTTATCTATGACAGTAAAACCATGCAAAGACAAGAAAATCTCAAGTTGAAGAAAAAGACCTCTAAGAATCAGAACTCTTATAAAGTACAGTTTTGGATACTTTGATTGCTCACTCCATGGAAATGGATCCTCTTTTACTCCCATCCTGCCTGAGGGCCTAGGAAGAAAAGCCGGCCTTTTCCCTTGGAAGCCTTTCCCTCTTTTCTTCTCATCAGGAACGGTGATCTTGATCACAAAGACCTATAAGAAAAAACAAATTCATTTATTCATTCATTTAACAAATATGAATCAAGCCATAATAAGTCTCTGAATAAATAAATGCAGACCTTGAGTCATTTTTAGAAACAGGCACCCTGGAAGCCTCCTTTTCTTCCACAGCCATCCTGCGGCCTTCAGTCCTTGTACCGGAAAGAGCTGCCCTCATGCCATCCCACAGCAATGACATTGATCGTGGCAGCATAAAAGCAGGGACACAGAGTTTTCTCCTTGCAAATCCAGTCCATTACTACAAGTATTGAAACCTGACTCTAGGCTCTTTAGCCCAGAGGTCACTAAGCCAACTGGGCCTTCCAACATTCATGGCACAGTAGGGGGTGAAATGATCCCCTCGTGGCCTGAGAATAACTTCACAGTGGCCTCTTCCTGTCAGGGAAGATCTGGGAGTGACTATAATCAAGATCCTCAGCATCCCAGTGTCAGCAAATAATATTGTCACTATCCGTTTGGAGCCAGTGACCATAGTGGGTAGCATACCCACTCCTCTCTGCAGATGAAAACCCATTAGCTGATGCTGCTTAATTTTCAGTAGCAGGATTCACATGTCAGTGGTGAACTCAGGGAGTGGCTAAAGGAATCAGGTATCTGACATGGCACAGAGCCTGATAAGAAGAGGCGTGCTCACACACACAACCTGTTAATGAAAAGTGCTTTTGCTAGTGACTTAATAATGTTTCCTTTTCTCTCAAAGCCTTCCACACTTCAAACATCTTAACCAGCTCTTCCTGACCCATTCTACTCAGACTAGTGCAGTGATGAAGAGCCTCAGCTCCGATCAGACGGATATCCAGTGCCACCCTGTCCTAACTGCATGGCATTGAGCAAATCACTTCCTTGAGGCCAGTTTTCTCATCATTAAATGGAAGTACTAATAGCTCAAACTGTAAGGTCGCTGGAATATTTAAACAGGATCTTAGATATATTAACGTGCTTAGTGCAGAACTAACGCCCAGTAAATGCTCAATCAATTATTACTGCTGCTCAATGAACTAAGAAATGTGCATGTGCCTGGCACATCTTAGGTGATTGATAAATGTTAAGGTAATATTTGCAAACTATGAAGCTCTACTCAAATATAAGGTATGAATGTTATTAACCCTTGCCTTAGAGATGGAGGGCTCTGTCCAGTCATGGTCCAGGAAGAGATGAGTCAGAAGGAGAATTAGGACACACAGCAGATGGCTTTCCCCAGCATATGACCTATTCAGTCTTGAAAATCAGCCTAGGCCCTGGTCAACAACATCTTACACGTTTTCCCCCTTGAACTGCTACACAGTATTTTTCCGCCATTCTTCCTTTGGTAAAAGTTCAGATCTTTCTGATCTTTCTTCCTTAAAACATAGAACACCCCAAGGAAAGCATTTAGAAGAAGAAAGCTCTACTTGATTTTGGCCTTTCCTTTTCACTATAGTTCTGTTCCCACTACCTGCATTTCAGTGGTCAGTGGGAGTGAATTAGAACTCAAATCTAGATGTGGACAAAGTGTCTTTTATTTAGTTTCCCTTTGGACCTGGGTAAGAAGCTGAACTGATAAAGCAGAATCTGACTGTAATCTGGTGATTCTGGAGCACATGACAAGGAAGTGGTTTATTTCAGAATGTCCTCTGCTTCTCCTTTCAGACCATTTTCATTTGTTATCTTGGGCACTTCTTGTTAGACACCATGTATATTAGATAATGAGCAGAGCTCTAAGTAGGCTAGGACTCATAAGGGGACATTGCTAGGATGAGATAAGTAATTAGGTGGTGTCAGGTTGTGGTCTTTGATTCTAACTGAATACAACTTAATGAACTTCTAAAATTATTTTCAAGGTTGCAAATAATTTCGGACACATCTGCTTTCTACTTCAGCAGTTCTAAAAACATGGTTTGTAAATCTGTGAATAGTTCTTAAGACTCTGGGTGCCCTGAGGCCAAAACGATTGTCATAATAATACCAAGATGTTAGGGGACCATTTCCACTTGGTTGACACAAAAGTAGTAGTGAGTAAAATTGCATGAATCAAGGTAGTAGTATCTGACTATACTCTTTATCTGTCATTTTGTTCTTCAATACCATACACTAGCAGTAAAAAAAGAAAATAAAATGTCAGTTTCTCTTAAATATGCCCTTAATGAAGGAGTAAAAAGCATTATCAATAGTATTATTAAATCTAGACCTTTGAGTACATAGAACACCATTTTTACTTGAAATAATAACTGATAAATCATGATTATTCAGACATGGACATTTGGCAGACAATTTCTTAAAAACTGAACAAAATGAACCTATCGCTTTAAGGACAACTACTCATAGTATTTGTTGCCACTGGTAAAATTTGAACTTTCAAATGAAAATTAGAAATCTTCAGCTTTAACTACAACAACACAGCACAGCAGGGTGATTGGAAAGCAGATGTGAGAATCTGTCTTCTATTAAGCTAGACATTAAAGACATTTCAACAATAAAGAACAATGCCAAAATTGTCACTAAATATAGCTACTTTTCATTAAAAGTGTTATTTATGTTAACATGTAATGTTTTTATGATAGATTTTTAATATACCACAGCTCCAGTTTCTTCAACTGCTGATTGTGGCAGACAAAATTCATATAAACAAAAGCCCTTTCAGATCTATAATAATTTTTAAGAGAATTTGGGGGTCCTGAGACCAAAGAATTTGAGAGCTATTATTCCACTTTTCTATCAAATCTGAAATATTAACTGCTATGAAATGCATTTAGCCTTTCTTTTAACATTCACTGAATCCTTGCTATCTGCTAATCACTTTATAGCCAAAGAGGCAAGAACCTTATATGTAATTAGGAAGTAAAAGGGCCAAGAAATGTGTACTGGTGTAGAGTGCCAGGAGAGGATGCATAGCAGATAACAGGACATTCAAAAAGAGTTCTTTGTATGAGGAGAAAGTCAATAAGCAGATGAGAAAAAAGACCCTCAAAGAGAATCTATAAAAAAAGAGATGTGGCAGGGGGCTGCCTGCATTATCAATTTCAGGTAACTACAAGTAGGTATATATTGTCAAAATAAAATGTACATGTAGGGGAAATAGAGTAATACATTCATTCAGAAAAAAATGTATGTGGCAGAAGCCTTTGGTGTCCCATGACACATCCCATTGGGGCAAATCCACCGTATAGATATGACACATTTGCTCATTCATCCTTCCATTGATGACATTTGGATTATTTCCACCTTTGGCTGTTCTGGCGTTAACTTTCATGTGTAAGTGTTTGCATGGGAAAGTGTTTTTAATTCTCTTGTATATACATCAAGGAGTGGAAGTGTTGGTTATATGGCAACTTTGCATTTAATCATGTGAGGAACTTCCATACTGTTTTGTGAAGTGATTGCCACCAGCAGTGTATGAGAATTCCAAACTTCTCCACGTCTTTGTTAGCACTTGTATTGTCTAACTTTTGTGTTTAGCCCTCCCAGTGGGTGTAAGATGGCCTTTCTTCATAAATACTATGAACTCCTAGAAAATTAGAACCAAACTATATTCAACTTTACTTTTCCAATGTGCCTTGAGCAGGTAGACCCTTTGTTTAGTGGTTCAGTGAGAACAGAACAGAAGACAGACATTGAAGAGAATGACGGTGATCCCTGTTCTATGGGCTATACACTGTAGGCTTTAGTGACGGGCAGTGTCTGCAGGAAGGACTCGGTCAGCAATGAACTGAATTTTGCTCCCATTCTCTTCTATCTGGAGAAGGATTAGAATCCATGCACAGATTGTATGTTCTAATGGTGCACAGAGACACCTTGCTAATCTGGCAGAATTTAACATGAAAACACTCAGATCATTGCCTCTGTTCACTCATCTGACTATTAACACTCATATGACTTATTTGTCATACGGTGTTCTTTTTTTTGTTTGAGATAGAGTCTCATTATGTCACCCTTGGTAGAGTAACATGGTGTCACAGATCACAGCAACTTCAAACTCTTGGGCTCAAGCGATTCTCCTGCTTCAGCCTCCCAAGTAGCTTGGCCTATAGGTGCCACCACAATGCCTGGATATTTTTTGTTTAAATTTTCAGGCCTGGGGTTGGGTTTGAACCCACCAGCCCCAGTGCAGTTGGTCAGTGCCCTAACCACTGAGAGGCATCCAGCCCATTGTTCTGTTTTGATTTTGGTAACTTATATAGTCATGAGATATAATTATATTTATCTCCATTTTAGAAAAAAAAAAAAAAAGAAAAGAAACTTAAACTGCAAGACCTCAGTCCTAAAAAGTAGTAGAACTCAAATTTCACCTGCAGTCTTCTGATCTTGAGTGGTGATGTTTCTTTCTAGCTTAAGGATGTCCCAAGATGACTTCTAAGGAGGAATTTTTTCCTAACTCTGAATGTAAACTTGGGGCCCTCCAATAGTTATTGACTACAAAGTATTGCTTAACAGCTAAGGAAGCTCCTTCTTAGGTCATTTGTTGTCCTTCAATGAAGTAGTAACTTTTCATACTCATAATTGAGGCCTTTCTTAAAGAAGGAGTCTGTGTGTCAGTTGTCTGTGGCCTTTGCAGTAAGGTAAACAGACATAAGAGGTATATCGAGGATTTTCTCAGTTGCAGGTCTGATATTTTTAAGGGACATGCACATTTTGAAGAACTTCCAGAAAGGAGCTATCAGAACTGCAAGGCATGTGTAAATGATTGTGCATGAGGAATAGATGAGCTTACTGATAATTGCTACTCTTGGGGAAGAAAGGAAGAACATAACTGTTGTGATATAATAAAAAGACATCTTCTAAAGGAGAATGTTCTGTGATTTGCTAACTAGGACAAGAGTGAACAAGGGAGAAATGACAGAGAGGTAGGATTGAATTAATTATAATAAAAACACTTGATAATAAATAAAATACCCCAAAGTAGAATGGCTGGCCTCTGTACTGAGAACCTCATCCAGGGACGCATTTGAGTAAGCCACACATCCTTGTCCCTGTTGGGGATGCTATCTCGTGGCTTCTGCCTTCAGGCTAATACAGTTTCATTTTTCAGAGATCTCTCCAGATAGCAGATTCTCTGACCTTTAGTATAAAATGCATTTTGATAATATGAACTCAGTTTATATTCTGTTTTTCAGCATAGTATTTCTTTTCCAATTTCTCTATCTCTCTTCCCACCTGCCTTTGCCTTTAATCTAGCTGTTATGTTTTCATACGTCCAATCACAGACTTAGAGAATGAATTTCCTTTAACTCCTCTATCTCCTTTTTCTCTTTTTCCAAACCTAAGTGGTAACTGCACTTGGTCAGTCCTAGTTCTGCAGCAGGTGATTCCTCCTTATTCCATTCCTGGCTCAGACCTGTAAGGACAGTCTTCCTACCGGTCACCTCACTTCTAGGCTCTATCCTTTGTTCTCTGTTCTAGTTGCCAGATGGATATATGTGTCTTCACTATTAATACTCCTAAAACCTTACTCTAATACGTTAACTTTCTTATTTACAAATTTTAATTGAGTCCATTGACTACCCAATAAAAGTCCTAATATGTTCATTCTTCTAACAAATTTTGTAGCCCAATATCCCATTGGTACCCTACACATGTTTCTGGTAACCTGATTACTTATTTGTATTTTCATGATAGGATGAACTTACCTCTCATTTTTGTCCACCAAAACTATATTCGTTCTTCAATGCCCACATTACATGGCAGTGCTTTAAAATTGCAGTTCCCAACCCTTGGGTCATGAATGGTACCAGTCCGTGGCCTGTAAGGGGCAGGCTGCACTGCAGGAGGGGAATGGAGGGTAAACTAGGAAGGTTTCATCTGTCACTGTCTCCCATCACTCTCAGATGGGAACATCTAGTTGCAGGAAAACAATCTCAGAACTCCCATTGATCCTGCATTATGGTGAATTGCATAATTATTTTATTATATATTACAAGGTAACAACGATAGAAATGAAGTACACGATAAATGTAATGTGCTTGAACCATCTCGAAACCATCCCCCAACTCTCACCTGTGGAAAAAATTGTCGGCCATGAAACTGGTTCCTGGGGCCAAAAAAGTTTGGGACCATTATTTTAAAATGATCACACAACTTGCAGGGATTTCTTTTGCCTCTGAAATCCTAGAATTCTTATTTTTATTTCAACTACTTAGCCCTCCACTAGTGAATGCTATTCTTTTACTAAGAAATTCTCTTTCTCTCCTTAGTAGTTTCTTGTGAATGAGAGTTATGACTCGGCATCCTGAGCTTGACAGCCTCTGTCAAATAGTTGTTTGTTAGATATTTAAGGAGATAATCGCTGTCTAAATAAGTGAGCAACTACACTAATGACTTTTCACTATTATGCCCTTCACGAGAGCCCTTGTGAGAGGGGGAAGGCCATGCAGTGGGGGCTTCTCACTCTCCTTGGATGGCTCTGGCCGTGACTCAACTGGCTATTTGAAAAATCCATTGCCCCTAAAAGGAGCAGGACAGAATGTGTCACAATGCAGAACAAACTCACTACTGTACCCAGGAAAACAGTTGGAAACAAATGCTTAGAACTGTTTTAAACTTGTTAGGAGTATAATCCTCTCATTTTACTTGTTTGTTTGTTTATTTATTTATTTATTCATTTATTAATTTTTGAGACAGAGTCACCCTCGGTAGAGTGCTATGGCATCACAGCTCATAGTAACCTCAAACTCTTAGGCTTAAGTGATTCTCTTGCCTCAGCCTCCCAAGTGTCTGGGACTATAGGCACCCACCACAATGCCCAGCTATTTTTCTGTTGTATTTGTCATTGTTTTTTAGCAGGCCCAGGCTGGGTTCAAACCTGCCATCTCTGGTGTATGTGGCTGGCACCCTAAGCACTGAGCTACGGGGGCTGAGCCAATCCTCTTATTTTAGAAGAAGTTCATCAAAGCTTGAGAAAGGTCTTTACTGAACTATGTTAATGTATGTCCAAAGAACCCACCTAACAATAACAACAACATCAAAAAGCAGCCTTGTCACTTAAAACCAAAGGGAATTGAGAACCTCTGAGTTCCCTCCTAATAGGATAGAGGTAAGTTAGCTTCTTAGACTTAGGACCCTCTGTGGAAGGTGAACTCTCTAATGAAGCCTCAGGGTCTCCCAGGGCCATTTCAGACTATTGCATTTGTCTCCCCACAGAAACCCAAGGATGTCTTCAGTAGCAACCCTTTATATTTCACCCTCATTCTTAGTGCTGACCAGACTGTGTTGATTCGGGACCAATACTAATAGGAAGTAGCAAAATCTGAAGGGAGAAACTTCTGCTGATATTTATTTTTGTAGATTCTTATGTTTTCACTCTAAAATCTAGGGGTGGGAAGAATGTCTCTAAAGAAGAAAAGTAATAGCTTTTCAAATTTGGAACTTTAATCCTTCTAGTTCCTAATGAAGATGGTGAAATAATTCTGACTTCCCCATAGGTTTCTGTCTCCATCTGATTCTACTCATCAGTTTAAAAATACATTAGTATTTCGTTTCCCATAATATTCCCAGAGAAGTGAGAACTCATAATAATGTGGCATTATTTCTACGGTTGATCTTTAATATAAGAAGGATGATTTACAAATTTTGTTTACTAGTTTTATAAATCAGCATTTACTCTCATTGAACACTTTAACCTTCAAGTGCGTTTCCCTTCAAATACATTAGTCACGTTTTTTATTCAAATTTTTCTGGACCCATCTTTGTCTATCAACTAGACTGGTCACTAGATGGCGCCAGCAGATAAGCTGGCGAAAGAAAATTCTTTTTGTTAAAATATGCACTGCTAACACCTGGCAAGGCTTGTTATTATCATGACTTGAAAGTGTTTGTTTTCAAGAAAAGATAATCTTGCTATCTGAACTTTTTTAAATTTATAGGTATATACTTTTAAATAAAATATTGCCCAGCCGAATAGTCATGATATCTCGGTAGTCTATGTTACTTTCAAGCAATTAAAAACGATTAATTAAATCTTCAGTTGTCCAAAGTTCAACATTCACTAAAAGGTAAGTAGATACAAACTGTCAAAATAATTCAAAAGCACACTTCTGTACTGGTTAGATAACTCAGTCTTCCCCTTTTGCCTAAATTGGTTCCTCAATCCTGGAGAGTATTTGAATTTTAACCTTCCTCCAGGTCCCTTGGTTGATGATGGGAGAGGAACTGAAATGAGTTGACAAGCACATTAAGAGGGCAGCACAATCTACATACACTGTGACCCTCCTATTTCCATGCTATGTTTGCTCATCATGGACAAAAAGGATCTAATTCACATATGGTACTAATGTGAGAGCCTTAGGCTAGAATGATTACTTCTAGAAATCTATGTAAGGCCAAGCCTTTACATATTTGTAAATGACTTTCCATTTCCCCAAGATTTCTTCATTGTCATCTAAGATATTGTCTTCTCTTAGGGAAATGTGTCGACAGGTGAGGTCCATCACCTGCCCCATTCATACCCAGAAACTACATCTCAACGTTATTTCCCACTGGTTTCCACATTGAGTACTATAATTCAGTCAGTCAGATACATGTTAATGTCAGGTTCAACCTTTCCTCTTCACCTCTGCTGAAGCTCTTCTCCTTACCTCCTCGCCATGTCTCTGCTCTCCACCAGGGCAAAAAAAATCATTGGTCTCAGAGCCTCCTCAATGCCCCATTTCCCTCAATCTAGTATTGTCTTGATTTTCCTAGGGCTTAGATTTTGCATTAGACTACACAATACAGCACACTGGTGAAAAATTCATGTGTTTTATGAACATTTCCTATCTCTACAAGCTGTGCTGAGTGATGAGGACAGAAGAGGTAAAAAGAGAGGGATAGTGTTTAAGGGCTGAGGATCTTGTGAGAATGTAGAGTCTAAAGGAGTAATTGACACCAAAGGTATCATGAATTACTTGGCACTGTCATGGCTAATCCAGCCTGGGAGACTATAAAGTGCCTCTCTGGGGAAGGAAGCCCGAGGAGAGATTTAAAGAAAGAGTAGAAGGTAGTCAGATGATTTGACATAGTCAAGAAAAATGGAGTTCCATGAAGAGGAAATAATATGTGGAATGGCTCAGGGGAATACAACCCACCCAGCATATCAAGTAATTGATAAAAATTAATATATTATAATAACCTCTCTGGGGGTTTGATTTGGAACAAAAAGAATGGGGCAGGTTTGAAGCTTACCCCAAGGACAGCAGGATGTTTGAGATTGGCATGGCTGATGTCTTAAAGGAAATCTTTGTCTGAAAGTATGAAGAATGGATTGCAGGTGTATCATCAATAAGAAGACCAGTTAGGACATTGCAATGGCCCACGCAGAATGTGATGATGGTCTGTGCTCAAATTGGAGATGCCAAGAGTGGAGGGTTTATGGGTGCACTGAAGAGATAGAGAAGAAATATGATGTGTAACTGTTTGAATATTCTGATGGGGAGGAATATAGGACTGAAAAATGATTTGTCTAGGGTGAATGAATCGTGTTGTCATTTACTTAAATAAGGACATGGCAGGAAATTAGGTTGAGGGTGAAAGATAATTGTTAATAGTTTAGTTTTGTTCTTGGTAATTTAAAAGTGCCTAGTAAACATCCTAGTGGAGATGACCTAGCAAACTACTTGGACATACTAAGCTGAATTCCATAGACTCTAAAATGAAGGTACATATTTGGGAATTATCAACATATAAAATATGAATGGTGAGGATTTTAGGATACCTAGAAAATCCTCTGAAAACTTGAATTAAAATTATTGTGTGCCTATGTGTGTTTCCTGCATTAAAAGGTAAGTCAAGGAGGCTTATTTGACAGATGAGATTGAAAGGGGTTCACCAGAGAGATGGGAAAGAACCCCACTGGAACCAAGAAAAGGGTAAAGGAAGGCTCAAAGGTGTCAGGTTGAGAGGTTAACAATAAGGTAGGCATTGACATTTTCCATTGAGCTTTGCAAAATGAAGCTGAATTTTTTTGCTTTGGTCAAAGATATTTCAGTGGAGACATTATAGCGGGTGATGAGAGTAACATCGAGCACAGACAACTCTCAAGAAGTCCGGATGCGAAGGAGAGAGAGGCCAGGAGACGAAAGAAGAGAATGAGCTAGACATAGTCTTTTAAAAGTTGAGAAACATTTGATCAAATGTAAAAGAAGAAGCTGAGAGAGAGAGAGAGAGAGAGAGAGAGATGAGAGAGAGAAAGAGAGATGAGAGAGAGAAAGAGAGAGAGACAGAGAAACAGAGAGAGAGAGAGATGAGAGAGATGAGAGAGAGACAGAGACAGAGAGACAGAGGAGAGAGAGAGATGAGAGAGAGAGACAGAGAGAGAGATGAGAGAGAGAAAGAGAGAGAGACAGAGAGACAGAGAGAGAGAGATGAGAGAGAGAGAGACAGAGAGACAGAGAGAGAGAGAGAGAGAGAAGAGATTATCCATCGAGGGAGGTCCTCGAGGAGCTGGTATCCAGAATACAGGAGGAAGATTGCTTTTATCAGACAGCAAGGATCCCATTTTTACTAAAAGAGAAAAAAAAATAAAAGGACAGGAATAAGGGAGGCTGTTTTGGCAACACAAGTTACCACAGCTGGCAATGAGGGAGGAGCCAGGAGTTGAACCCAGAATGTTCGGCTGGGTTCTGCACCTGTAACCACTATTATTTCAGAGTACTGCCCATCCCCTCAGCCAATTGCCTAGGCCTGGCATGAAAAACCACCACTGTTCCTATAAAGTAGGCTGTTCCTGTACTCATCATCCCCTGAGTTTTATGTCGAAATTTCATCTCAATTTTCAGACCAGCTTTTGTTCTATTTCACTGAAGGCAGCTGGCTATAATTCACTCATGCATTCATTCATTCAACAAGTATTTACTGAGAGCCTGCTACGTTTTTTACCCCAGGGATCCGATGATCCTCCTGAACAGATAAAGCCCAGAATTCTTGTCATTTTATACTATAGACGGAGAAGCAGGCATCACTGTAATAATCTCTCCCATAAATATAAGGCACAGTGTGAGAGTTGCCATGAAAGAAAAGCACGGGGGCTCTCAAAGTCCCTAGCAGGAAGATTGGATTTAGTCTGAGGTTGCAAAAGCATCCCAGAAAAAGTGACTTTTAAGTTGACTCGTCACCAATAGGCTAATTGGTATTAACTAGGTTTTTAACTGGTGAAAGGGAGGAGGGGAAAGGTCATCCTTGGCAGAGAGAACAGTACTGAGAAGAGGTCATGGTCACGGGAGTGAGAGAAAGTCACTGCAAGCACATGAGGAGGGGGTACGGCCCAAGGGGAGGGCGAGCACTCGGAGCTGTTACAGAACTGGAGAGCAACACGCAGGGAGCAAGTGGGGGCTGCAGGGGCAGAGTCAGACAGACACTTTAAAAGATCATCCTGTCTAACGAGTGGGTGTAAAGGGGGGCAGAGCCCAGCCAGGAGGTTCTAGCAGCTTCCAGGTTTAAGGATGCTGGTGTGAACTAAGGAGCTGAAGAAGGAGAGGACAGATGTGACAGATGTTTTAGAGTTTGCAGAGATATTTTGAACAATGTGGAGAGTTTTGAGGTAATGTTCAGCTTATAACTTAATAGTTTCTAGCTCAAAGCCAGGGAGACTTATGTAAACGATCCCACACTGATGACAGAAGGCATTCCTAGTGGGCACTGTGTCTAACCCAGTTTGCAGACACATAGCACGCTCTTGCAGTGGAATAAGGCCAGAGCCCCGGAATTTCCTATGTGGTATAGATTTGTACGATATAAAATAGAACAGAAATGACTACAGCAATAAATTTCCAGTTGATGGAGTCTTTATAGTCGAGGAAGAAAAAAACCTGGTAAAATAGCAAGTTTTGAGAATATAGTCAATCGACCCAGACGTTTATGCAATTTGTAGACAAATTTACCTGCCAGGAGCTGATCAGTCTTGTGTAACTAGAATGGATAAAAGAGGAGTGGAGGTGCTGAAGGAAATGATTTAAGAGCAAAGAAGCCTGAATACAGGGATTTTAGACTCAGTTCTGTCTGATAGAACATTCTGCAAAAATGAACATGCTCCATATTGAACTGTCCAATGCCATCACCACTAGCCACATGTAATGATGGAGTAATTTGAGGGTGACTAGTGTGACTGGGAAACTAAATTTTAAGTTTTTATTTTAATTAATTTAGATCTAAGTTTAATAGCTATTTATGACTAGTAGCAGTGTATCGGAAAACAAGCACTAAAACCAGGACCAAGACAGAAAAGCACACAAAGCTCTTTTTGGCAAAAAGTTTCATCAATAGTCCAGTTGTTGCCAGAACTTCTTTCTACATCTTTTGTTATTTGACACATATAATTATGTTTAACTTATTTGCCATGACTTCAAACTTCCATAACCCATCACCATACCTAATATATTTGTTTGGTAAATGTTGAACAGAATGAATTCTAATACATAAAATAATGCTGCAAAGCACTTGCCATTGTGATTGTCTCATATTGAACGTTCGATAAATATTAGCTAATATTATTGTCATTATTTATAATCTCCAAGGAAGCTTGTAGTCCCTTTGGCGGAGTTATGAGCTATAGACATGCTTTCAAAAAGGAATCTGAACTAGCCAGAACCTTTCTAGGGGTTTTCTGCTGTAGTTTTGCTTCTATTTCCTTGAAAAACTTTGGGAAAACCCTCTTTCCCAGAGAACACAGTCTTGTTCTTACCAAAGTGAAAACAGTTTCACTGAGAGATGTCTTATGCATGATCTCTCTCTCTTTGTATACTCTGATTTGAATTAAAAGTTGCTCTGAGCATCTAAGTAGTATCCCAGGCAGACAACACTAACTCCCACCCTCTGTGTCCAAGTTGTTCAGGATCACACCAGCCCCAAGAATATGGTATTTAGCTTGCAAGAGAGAGTTCTGAGCAGCAGTGGTCAGGAGGTGTTGCCTGACACATCTTTTTCTTTTCTGCTCTTTTACTCTAGATGATTTTTTTCAAGGGACAAAATAAATTCCTAAGCTCTTTCCATTGGCTTCCTGTTATGGCACTGGAAAGGATGCCAAGGGAGCAGATGTCATCTTCCCTGGGGGCTCCATACATCAGACAGGTCTCACCATCAATCCTGGAGATGAGGAAAGAAGAGACCCTCATCTCCTGAGCACCTGCCTCCGTGCGGGGAGCAACAGGTCTGCTATAGCTTCAGAGGCTGAAGCCCTGCTGCTCTGAGTTTGGGAAATAGAAAGAGAGTTCACTTGAGAAAGATGAGGGAGAGAAGCCCAATTGTCCCCTTTCTTAGTTTGCTTCAGAGCTTCCCATGAGCAGCTGTGTTGACCTCTGCCCTGGTAAAGCTTTCTTGCTGGGGTGGTGATGGGGGTGTCCTGTACACTGTAGGATGTTTAGCAGCACTTCTTGTCCTCTATTTGTTAAATTCCAATAGTAGTCCCCCTGTCCCTAATCATGACAATCAAAAATGTTTACAAAAATAAAAATAATAACATTTCCAGACATTATCAATTGTTTCCTGGCGGAGGTGGTGGGGAGGTAAAATAGCCCCCCAGTTCAGAACTACTGGTTTGCTCAGGTGGTACTGGGCATGAGGTTGGCTCGTGGGCCACTTGCTGAGTGACACAAATAGAGTAGGTCAATGGTCTAAATGACAACGTTGTCTTTGGTCCTTAACATAAAAGCAAAATAAAGTCACAGAAGGATAGTGAGCACTAAGCAGCAAAGCACAACTCAGGGACAGCTTGTACCATCATGGATTCTTCCTGCTTAGAAAGTGTGAGGGGCACAGCCTGCTCTTAGAGCAAGGACAGGACGGGTGCTTGAAAGGCAAAAGCTCAGCAGATAGCTGCGCCCCGAGTGTGTTGTTGAGCCTACCTAATACAGCCCCACACTCTCCATCAAGCTGTGTCCTAGCTAATTCTGTACAGTTTTGTGGAAGTAATTCTTCGGATCTGTCCTTCCGGGAGCACTGGCTGCTGGCTGTCTTGCACTCTCCAGACGAGGTCATGCAACACAACTTCTCTTTATTGCTTACCACCAATTCAGATGATGGGTTCACTTCCATTTCAAATGTTTATCCTACCAGGAAAAAATAAATCCCTAGGCAACGTTTTATTCTCTAGTGTCAATTACTATGTAATATTATATCTCATAACTATAATGGGTGACCTACCCGAAGCTGGACATTAAAAGCATAGAAGTAACTCCATCTTGTAAGAAGCCCCATCATAGAGTTCCTTTGCTCCCAAGAATAACCTGCCATCTCAGAGCTCCTTTGTTGTCCTTCCTAGCCTATCAGGGCTAAGCAGGGCCCTTGCCCTATCAGGTGACCTAAGCCAAGATTATTCATGCCATGTAGGCCTGACCAATGAGTGCCAAGGAGCATTTAAAATAACCAATCATACTCTCTGCACTCCTGAAGCCCCCAAACCCCATTACCACAATAAAACCCCCACAACCCAGACACTGAGGTCCTCAACATACTCCCATTGAGATGGGTGAACTGAGGGCCCAGGCTTGAGCTTGAATAAAGACTCTTTTGCTTTTGCATTGAGTTTGTCTCTCTGGTGGTCTTTGGGGATTCCGTGATCTGGGCACAACAGAGATACTTATCAGAAAACATGGAAAGATCATATTCCTTAATTAAAGTAATGAATTAAAAGATTTATAAAGTATTGAGAAAGCATCTTCTGTATTTTTAAATGCAGATATACATGTATGTGTACAAATATTTAATCTTGTGTACAGAAGATTTTAACTTAAAAGCTTAGCAATAGACTAACAAAATGATTATTCCTTTATTTTCTTTTTCTCCTTTACTGATTTAGACAATCTTCCTTTATTAATTTTTATTAATTTTTTTTGAGACAGAATCTCTTTCAGTTGCCCTGGGATTGAATGCCCTGGTGTCATAGCTTACAGCAACCTTAAACTCAAGTGGTTTGAGGGCTCAAGTGATTCTCTTGCCTCAGCCTCCTAAGTAGCTAGGACTATAAGCTTTCACCACAACACCCGGGTATTTTTCTTTGCGGAGGTGGGGGGGCTCACTCTTGCTCAGGCTGGTCTCTAACTCCTGAGCTCCGGCAATCCACCCTGCTCAACCTCCCAGAGTGCTGGGATTACAGGCATGAGCTGTAATATTGCTCAAACCCTTACAATCTTCCTTACAAAATGCTCAGCAAGGAAGGAGGAGTTACACAGAGCTCATGGATGACCAACTGCTACTAGTCAAAGCTGGGGAAGATGGAGATCATATTTTTATCCTAGTCCTTATTTCTCTTTGAAAAGAATTGCTCTCTTTGCATGAATTGAAATCAAACTTTCATTCCTGGGTCAACAGAAGTCTGAAAATAACAGCAAGAAAGAAAAGAGAAAGGATCCTTTTATGACTCTCACAGGGGTAACATTGTACCATTTTTCTTCCCTAGAAATCTTTAAACACAGGGCAGTAACCAGCTCTCTAGAATTATATGGATGTGAGCCTTACTGGGTAAAAGGAAACAGGTCAGACAATTTGGGTTCTCCCTCAGCCAATTTAGGAAATACTCTCTTTTCCCAATGGTGTAGGTTGCTGAAAGACAATGAAGAACATGGAGATGAATACTCAAGGGACAGTAAGCTCGGATCATGTTTTTGCTCTTAAGAGAAAAATGAAAGAAATTAAAAAAAATAAATAGACTAATAAAAAGGCTATTCTGAAAGTTTATATTAATTCTCATTTATAGACACTAACAAATGGGTAGGCATGGGGCTGGGGAAAAATAAAGTGCTTGGTAATTGTCTGTTCTGTTAAAAAGCTATAATTTGGGAAGGGAGGTGGGGGGGAGCTTGGGGTGGAGGGAGGGTAGTGGGTGGAGCCACACCTGTGGTGTATCTTAGAAGGGTACAGGCAAAGCTCACTAAATGCAGAATGCAAATGTGTTCATACAATAACTAAGAAAATGCCATGAAGGGTATGTTAAACAGTTTGATAAAAACATTTCAGATTGTATATGAAACACAGCACATTGTACCCCTTGATTGCACTAATGTACACAGCTATGATTTAATAAAAAAAAATAAAAAGCTGTAATTTGAAATGTTATATTTTAACTTTAATCTAATGCCCTTTGATAATTTTTTCACTTACTTCTCTAAACATAGGACTCCCCAGAATGAACATTTTTCTGTGCTTGTTATTTTAGAGTTTAATTTCAGATTTCCAAAGTCTCACTGGCCAATGGAGCACAATGAAACTATTGCCGAAGGAAGGTATAGTAACTCCTAGAACCCTCATTCCTTTAAATCCATCCCATTGGGTTAAGGGGACATCAGGAACCTTCTTTGTTCCCCCTGAATAGCCAGAGTGCTCTCTGCCTATTTCTTATAGAATGGACTATTCTCTCCTTCTTTGCTAATACATATATATTCCGTGATCACTATATTGGTTGCTTTGAGCTCTAAATTGCCATTCCTAGAGAATTTTTATTTTTATTTCTTTCACCCAAACTTTAGATTCTCAATCTAGATTAAGGGCCATGACTTAAGTAGCCAAAGTTAGCAAATAAAAATACAGGACTCCACCCCCCACCTCCAGTTTAATTTGAATTTCAGATAAATGAATATTTACTAGTATAAGTATGTTCCAAATATTGCATTGGTTATACTTCACTGAGAAATTATTTCTTGTTTATCTAAAACTCAATTTTAACTGGGGGGCATGAGGGGGGTCCAGTATTTTTATTCATATCCTGTATTTTATCTGGCAAATATATTTGGCAAGATCTCAGCTGCATTCAAAATGGTCTTCACTTTTGTCTTCAATGAATATTCCCACCCAACCTGCTTTTTGGGGGGAGCAGAGACCCAGCAGGTGCAGTGTTAGTGGGTTAAAGTGTAATCTTCAGACTCTTTTGGCTCACAGAGATTTTGTCCCTGATAAATGGCCATTAGCCTAAGTACACCAGTTATCCTTCCTTCAGGGAAGCAAAATCCTGAATCACCCCTTTCTGCCACATTTTCAGGTACCTGCACCCGTGTTTTAATTCAATGAAACTAATTCACTCCATCTGAAATCATTGCCATATAAATTTTAAAAAGAATAGTAGTGATATTTTATCTACAAGTAGTCACATCAGAGGATTTAATTCATTATGTCAACATCCTTGTTAGACATTCTTAACTAAGTCATATCTTAATATATTCTTTTAAAAGTCTCCCTTTGATCATAATAGTGGTTTAAGAGCATAATGAATATAAAACTCCCCCAAACATTGCCCACTGAATGACTCTGATTTGAAAGGAGCAGAGGGAATAACCCTTGTTTCTGAAAATTTTCTATTGACCAAATTAGCAATTGAAAGAAGGGGGAATCACTTATTTTTATAAATATTTACCTGTTTGATTAATTTATATACTTATTCTCCTATTGCATATGAGAAGGTATGAAATGTCTTATTGAGGAAAGTTTGAGCTCAGGTTAACTGACTAAGTGCATGTGTCTTATTTTCTGCTTTCTAAACATCTTTAGTAAAAAAGTGAAGGAATTTTTAAAAACAGATAAACCCACAAAGATGAGGAAATTAGGACAGAGAGCAATAACAAAATATTGGGAGTTGGAAAACAGACAGACAAGTGGTAACTGACTCAGCAGAGTCCAGAAAACTGACAGTAGAGAAACCAAAAAACCGTCCTAATTTATACCAGAGAATTCTCAAAAGTCTTTGTGAAGCTTAATTTTATGTGTTAATTAGTCTGAGTTAAGGGATACTCAGATACCTGGGAAAAGATTACTTTTGTATCCACCTTCATCAATGTGGGTGGGCATCACACAGTCCACCGAGGGCCTAGGTAGAACGAAAGGGTGGAGGAAAGGAGAATTTACCCTCTCTTCTGAAGCTGGGATGCTCATCTTCTTCTTCCCTTGAGCATCTGGGTGTCAGGTTGGCCTTCCTACTGCGCTCTTACACCAGCAGACCCCCATCCCCAGCCCTCAGGTATTCAGTCTCAGACTGAATTATCCCACCAGCTTCCCGGAGTCTCTGGCTTGCAGACGGCAGATCATAGGACTGCTCAGCTTCCATAATTGCATGACCCAATTCTCTTAATAAAATCTCTTTTAATATATCTGTATAGATACTATTGGTTCTGTTTCTCTGTAAGATCCCTGACTAATAAAATCTCTGAACTTGTCAGTTCCAGGTATCTAGAAATGATAAAAGAGAAACTTAAATAAGATTGGGTAAAAGAACAGTTAGAATCCCAGACTCTCATCCTTACTTCCAAGTCACTGAGATATTATGTCAGCACCGATTTGCAGGTTGATTCTGTGGAGAGAGTCAAGGGTCGGCAGAGGAAGGCCACTCTGCAGGACTCTGTCCCCTCCACAAAATAAAGAAATTGACTCTCTATATACCAAATACAAATGCCAAAGACCCCAACCTCAACTCTCAGGCTCTACTCAGTTCCCAAAATATTACCAGCATTTCATTTCTATAAAAGATTGAAAACTATCTAAAGTTTTAGCATCAGAAGGTTTCCAAGAGCAGCCCACACTAACCACACTGCACTTAACCTTAAAATCAGTCAATCCAGGAGCTCAGACCTTCCAATCTGGTCACCTTTTTAATCCCACTGTGACAGCAGAACTTCCAGAGTGACCAGATGTTTCTGGAAGGAAAGAGAGCAAGACATACCCAGATGGGGTGAATTAGTTTCAGGGTACTTAGTGATGAAAAACCAAACGATATTGTTAAAAAATGGAAGAAACAAAATATATTAGGGGAAAAATTAAAACTCTATCATGCCAGAAATATAAATGTAATATATAGTGGCAAAAAGCAAATTAGCAGTTGCCTGGGACCAGGGCATGGTTGAGAAATTAACTGGAATGAAGAAAGCACAGGGGAACTTATGGGAGATGATAGGAATGTTCTATATCTTGATTATGGTGGTGGTTACACAAGGGTACATTTGTGAAAACTCATTTAACAGTACATTTAGAATGGGTGCACTTTATTGTATGTACATTTCATCCTTCAATAAAGTTGATTTTTAAAATCCCTGCCATTAATAACTACCATCCTAAAGACAAAAGAGAAGTTATTACTCTCATGAAACAAGAATAAAACGCTGTATGAGATGTGGAGGGGATTCAAAAAATAATGACTGCCTTGAAATTAAACAGTCAAAATGAAAAAGATAAAGTTGATGAAATCCCCCAGAAAGTAGAGCAAGAAATAATAAAACAGAAAACAGAAGGGAAGAAAATAGGACAATTATAGGACATTTGTAAAAATTCTAATATCCACATAACAGAAATTCCAAAAAAAGAATATAGAAAATAGAAAGGAAAAAATAATCCAAATAATAATCCACACAAAAACATTCTAGACCTGAAAGACACAAGTTTACAGTTTGAAAGGATCTATCAGTGCCCAACACAAAATTGGAAAAATTTGATTGAAAATTGACCTACATTAAACACCCTCATTGCAAACTTTCAGAATGATAGGTAGAAAGAAAGAGGATTCTATAAGTTTCTAAAGAGAGAAAAAGGACCTGGAATAAAAACTACTTTGGATTTCTCAACAACACTGGAATCAAGAAGGCAATGGAACGCTATGTTCAAAATTTTGTAGGAACTTTGTTTCCAACCCAGATCCTACACCCTATCCAGCCATTGGTGTGAAGGTAGACTGCAGACACTTTCAAACATTCAAGATCCGATTAAAACCTCCCACCTAGGTCCCTAAGTATTCTCCAAATATCTTTCCAGGGAATGTATTATTTTGAGTCCTTTGTACTTTTTATGGAGTACATTTTAACTTTGATGAAGTCGTTAAAACCAGAGGAGGCCACTGGATAAGGCCTAGACCAAGATGCTTAGGATGATTGCAGGTCAACATGGACCTTCCCAGATACTTTAGCAGTCATTGAAATTGTATTGGATTTTGAAGTTTTTGAGAGGTTCATCTGAAGAACGGGGAGAGTAATAGAGGGTATTGCAACCAGGCTGGAGGAAGAAGGGGAAAAGGAAGTGTTTGTGCCTCCTATGTCAGGCATTGATTGTTCTAAATATTTTCTGTGCATTTTTATAGAAACAGGCCTGTTTCTAAAAAACATCCTGTTTGCTCTGTTTGCCAGATTAGTAATTTGAAGCCCAAGGGGTGAAATACCTCATCCTAAATTTAAACTTTGTGATTCTGCATTGTTGCTAACTGTTTTAGTATTGTAGCATTTTGGATTTGCAGTAGAGGCTGTAATTCTATAAATCTGGTCTCTCTCATCTTGCTGATGAGAAGAAAACTGTGGCAGAGTGTTTTATTGCAGGCAGTTCTTTTGTTAGGTAGTTCATATGGGAACTCAGTCTCCTGCCCAGCCTACAATTGGAATGTTTAAGTACTTGCTCTTTGAAGCTCAGGGCTTTCATTTTACCAACATGAAAAACTATCATGAAAACACTCCTGAAGAAAAAGTCAAGGCCTGGCTTGTTCAGGCCCATCTGTTTATGAAGCTTTTCCCAAATTCTCCAGCACATGTTATTCCTCTTCTGACATGATGCAGTACATATTGTGTTGTGACATAGTTTTGATACTTTTTCTCTTAATGCTATATCTATAAATTTTATTTATTTATTTTTTGTTTTTGAGATAGAGCCTTAAGCTATCGCCCTGGGTAGAGTGCTTTGGCATCACAGCTCACGGTAACCTCCAACTCCTGGGCTCAAGCGAGTCTCCTGCCTCTGCCTCCCAAGTAGCTGGGACTACAAGCACCTGCCACAATGCCTGGCTATTTTTTGGTTGCAGCCGTCATTGTTGTTTGGTGGTCCAGGCTGGATTTGAACCCACCAGCTCAGGTGTATATGGCCATTGCCTTAGCCACTTGAGCCACAGGCGTCCAGCCAATTTTATTTATATATTTTTGAGACAAGAGTCTCACTTTCACCCTGGGTAGAGTGCTTTGATGTTATCATAGCTCATAGCCACCTCAGATTCCTAGGCTCAAGTGGTCCTCTTCCCTCAGCCTCCCCAGTAGCTGGGACTACAGACGCCCATCATGATACTTGGCTAGTTTCTTTATTTTTAGTAGAGATGATGTCTTGCTCTTGTTCAGGCTGGTTTAAATTTACTTTTTAATGATTTTCTACCTATATGCAATCATGAAAAGCTAATTTTTATTCACTATGTATTCCCCAGTTGTGTTATGGTTTTTGAAATTTTTGTCTTACACTTTTGTATAATATATCAAAACTCTTTTATTTCAACTTGTAGTGAGAAATAGTATGAGACTCAATATATATATACTTATTGAAACAAAAGTTTCTTAAGCCATGTTTACTCCTAATAGAGAAATGTATACGCTGATCTATTGTGTTTTACTGAAAAAGAAAACGGTATTTGTGGTTCACTAAACAGATCTGGTCATCATCTTCTATAGCCACTGGCCCTGGGCTGGGGAGAAAATAGATGTACAGATACTTACTGAATTTTTCCTGAAGCCTACTGCTTTCATGCTATTTTTGCGATTACTCAGAACTCATGGTATGTATATGATTTGTTTTGTCATAAATATTTTTATTGCTGTTGTTGCAGTTTCAGGGCACACAGTGTTTTCTAGACCAGGTATGAGGGTTAGCCTTCTCTTTGAGTCTTCACCTTTTTCTTATTAAGAGATATAAAGTTATTTTTCACATCATCTTTTATACTTTGGATTCATTTTTTACTGCTCACATTCACTTCTTTGTTTTTACCCTCAATATCCTCACATTGGCTGCTCCCTGAGCCTTCGTAACTTTTCTTGTTTTACTAAGATCACTTTTCCCACCTCCGGGAAGCCTTTCTTACACGATTGGCAGTTCCCCTTTGTGCATTAACCTGAGCTAGCATAGAACAATAAATGCTGCATTCTAAATGTGATTTGAAATGTGAAACTGGAAAAATGTATTTTCTCTTATTTGTATTAAAAAGAAAGTTGTCTTGAAACTGATAATTTGTCATAGCTAGTATAAAATAGGACATATACTGATAAGTGCATTTTCTAGTTGATAGGTGTTCATCCTTTTGTGTTTTCATCATTTTTTTAATTTCTTGCTTGAGTATACTAAGTTCTTTATTTTCTAAAACAATATAAACTAGTGTAATTAACTTTTCAAAATGACATGTCTTTAAAGACACTTTACAACATTCTAGCTTTAGATGTTGATGTTGTGGGCCAAGAGATTTCTAAATTAAGAAAATGATTTAATTTCAAAATAAGTTGATAATTTTTTTGAAAATATTTCTGGTTATCAGTTTACTTTTGTATAATTTGTATCTTTTTTGTTCATAATGATAGTGTGAAGGGTAGTCAGTTGTGTATTTTCCATGACTGATGATGTAAAAATTAGTTGATCTCAGGGCAGACATCTCCCAGATTTTCTTTTTTCCTAGTTGGAGATGATACCTGATTTTCCAGTAACATTTAATATATAGTTAATTTTATTTTATGAAAATAATAGACCCAAATTATCCTTGCAATATCAACTTACTATTTCACCTGAATAATTGCTTGGTATGAAAAGACTAAGTCTTTATCTTCTCAAGAATTCATACCAGGTAGGCTTAAGGAGGTACTTGCTCTGTGGCTTAAAAGTTCTTAGTATTGGGTAACTATTTCTGAGGCAGTCCTACTATATCCTAACTTTTCAGGACTTTGTTGATATTTGACCTTTATTTTATTTATTTATTTTTGAGAGAGAGTCTCACTATGTTGCCCTCAGCGGAGTGCCTTGGTGCCACAGCTCACAGCAATCTCCAGCTCTTGGGCTTAAATGATTCTCTTGCCTCACCCTCCCAAATAGCTGGGCCTACAGGCACCCACCACAATGCCCAGCTATTTTTTTTTTTGTTGTTGTTGTTATAGTTGTCATTGTTTTATCTGGCCCAGGCCGGGTTTGAACCTGCCAGCCTCGGTGTATGTGGCCGGCGTCATATCTGTGCTATGGGCACCGAGCCAGTGTTTGACGTTTAATAGACTACCCAGCAACATTTTATTTTTAATGTTTTAATGAGATTAGAAGAGCTGATATTCACATGTTGCCAGAAATGTAGGGATGGGAGGTACTGTAGACATAGAGCAGCAGTTCTCAACCAGCGTGTTGTGACCCCTTTTTAACAATGAAAATACGTTAGAAGGTTGAGAACCACTGACACAGAGGTTTTACAGGGGAGGAAAGAAAGTTTCAGGGATAACATTTTGTATTGAGTCATTCACTGGCTCAGTGTCATGGCCCCGGCCTGCAGTTTTGCTACTTCTGTGCTACTTTGTAGTCTCTCTAAGCAGTTCCATAGTGGAACCATTCTCTCATGAAATCTTCTCCATAAAAATAAAACTTTTCGTTAAAAATTTCTCATTTTTAATGAAACTTTAGTTTCAATTAGTAGCATTATATGGATAGGAAAGCTGATCTAAAATGCTACCCAATATTAACTCTCTTTAATTCTTAACCTCACCATTGAGTTTTTACTTGAACTGTTACATTGTAACTTTTATATTTAGAAATTTATTTGATTCTTCTTAAAAATCTGCTTAGAGTTTCATCTTTCTCAGAATCAAGCCATTGTCATTTTCTTGGCACATATTAAGCATTTGTTTTATGTTGTATATCTTGTATCTCACAGTTCTGATATTTAATATCTTTATGAGTCTGGTTTTGCTATCTGTTTCTTCTGGCTCTTGTTCACGGTGCTTTCTTTTTCTCTATGTTTTGTACTTTTTAACTCAAAATCTCTCAGAATTTTATTTGTAAGAATTCTTGGGGAGTAGATCGAATTTATCTACTTCCAGAGGAATTTGTAATTCTGCCATTTGTAAGGTGGAAGAGGGCACTCTTAACCTAGGATCTCTCTGAATTAAATTCTCTGAGATTTTTTTTTTTTTGTCACATAGCTTGTGCAAACTTTTATGAGAGCCAACTTGTGCTTTTGCATTTTGGAAGATATTTTTTCCTCCCCCCCGCCCCATGCCAAGGGCAAGTGCCCAATAGTGTCACAAGGATAATTTCTCATTCCCTCTTACCCTTTGGGAATCTCCTCTTGCGCACCGTGTCTTGGTGGGTCTAGAGATTTAGCACGCCTTGCCTGCACTTCACTCCATTCCACTGTTAGAAGGGAATCCACGTCACTAGGGCCGGCAGGTATCCCCATTGTGAAGTCTGTCTTTGGTGTTTGTTTATCTTTGGTGATTCCTGCATCATTCTGTTTTTGGTTTCTGTAGATTATCCCTGTTATTTTACTGGCTGAGTTACTTTTTTAAAATTTTAATTTTTTTTATCACTTTTTGATTGTTTTCGTTTGGAGCCTTATGAGTACCTAATTGGTTCATCATGATGAATTCTATGACTAAGTCCTTTGGCTATGTTAGAAAAATGGAGACAGAACAGAAAAAAATGCCTTCCTCCATTTGTTTCCTGTCGGTACTTGGATAAAATCAATGAATCCTGATACCTATGAAAGCTCCTGAATAGTTTTAGCCATGAAAATCTTAATTCTTGTAAAGGCTTACTTGAAAACCCAACAGATAAATTTAAAGCTGAAGATTTTAAAAATTACTGAGAATTTGGACTGTTTTATTTTTTGCAAATGAAGATTCTTAAGTCCATAAGGTTTAAATGTCAGTGATCTGTCTATGGCTCTATCTACTTTTATCACATCACTCTTGGGTTACTTTTCCCAGATGTCTGAATTGGAGTATGGTTTTGCTTTGCAATAGTTAGACTTTTGGGAGGTGGAGGAGTACAGTGATAATACCTCTGGGGGGGGCACTTTATGGGGCCACTTTGTAGGATTGGCTTTTGCCTGCCAAACTGAGGAGAGGGTTTTTTGTTTGTTTGTTTGGGTATTATAGCTGTCTCTTTTTTCCTTCTGACTTTTGTTTTCTTCTCATGTCATTTCTTAGCTTTTGCATGAAACAGACCAGCTTTATTACCGTGACTGGTTAATGAAAGTAGTTTTTCTTTGTGATTGAAGGGAAGGGGAGAAGAACACCAGCATTTACGGGACACCTGCTTATGTGCCCGGAACCACCATCTATCTTAAAAAGTTAAAACTCTGTTAATTTGCAGTAACACTATAAAGTGTTAAGTGACAGTTGGGTATTTCTTTTGAGTAATATCCTATTGGTTATTTACCGGGTAGTTTTTTTCCTAAGAAATTTTTAAGGCTTGGTGCCTGGGGCTCAATGGTCTAAGGCGCCAGCCACGTACACCTGAGCTGGCGGGTTCGAATCCAGCCCAGGCCCGCCAAACAATGACGGCTGCAACCAAAAAATGGCTGGGCATTGTGGCGGGTGCCTGTAGTCCCAGCTACTTGGGAGGCGGAGGCAAGAGACTCGCTTGAGCCCAGGAATTGGAGGTTGCTGTGAGCTGTGATG
>CAUYON010213779.1:0-26403 GCA_963573935.1 Arctocebus calabarensis
AATGTTTGAGATTCACTGAGGGTACAAAGAATTAGGATACACTGATTATATTTGTTACATAAAGTCCCTCTTATAATGTCCCAATCCCAAAAGATACGAAATATACCATGATCTTCCCTCCCTCCCTCCTCCTCTCCCTCCTTCCCTCCATCCCTCCCTCCCTTCCTTCCTTCCTTCCTTCCTCTTTTCCCCCCTCCATTCCTTTCCCCCTTCTCTCTCTCTCCCTTTCATTGTTAATGCCTTCAGCTTCCCTCCGCCCTAATCTGTTCTTTTGCTCTCCAAACAGCATAAATATCTTGTGGGACAAGGGTCACTGTTGAATATGAGTTCTAATTGCAATTTGAGAACAAATACCTTTCCACTGACACACCGGCCAACCTTTGTCTGTCTCCGGGGCGCCAGTGCGAGGGCCCCAGCTTTCAGTCCAGCCCTTGCTCTGGTATCACAGACCGCATAGTTGACCACCCTCCGGCCAGGGCTTTGTTCTGTAAGTTGTGCTGTTCCCACTCCTCAACAGCCCAGCCAGATTCACTCCCGACCTGGGAAGGGTTGCCCCACTCTTTTGAACCTTCTTGCTGTTTGTGGAGATAGAACTTTGGCATCCCCGTTCATCCTTGCGGGTGGAATTAACAAAACACAAAGCTGCCAGTTCCCACAGTGGTCGGTCGCCCCAGACTGGCCGCCGTGGTGCTGGAGAGGCAGGCCTCTGCCGTTTTCACTTGATGCTGTACCTTGTACATGTTTTTATGAATCCCTACGACTTTCTGCCAAGTGTTAGACGTGCCTGACGGTTGTCCCAGGAGCTTTTCAGAGATTGTGATCCTGCTGAGATTGCAATGTGAGAGTTTCCCCAAGGACCTGTAGCTTCACTCTGATTCTCAGAGTGGCCCGAGACAACTAAAGACTTTGCAAGTTACGGACCACGAGAAGAGGCACCTTGGTACCAGCCTGCAGCACTGAGCATGTTGTATTTGAGGATGCTGGGTGTTTGGTTGAACTGGGATGAATTCACTGGTATACACTGTCTGTGTATAAATCCTGTCTCACTGCTGGGGTCAGTCCAAATTGAGTGTATAGAATCTGGAAGTTGTTTTCATCCATTGTCTCTGAGATACAAATATTACAGCCCTCCTTTTTGAAATCTTTTGTGTCATGTTCCTCAGTGTGATCTCTGCTGACGCTCAGGAAGGCTCTGGACCTGTAGCCTCTCTGAAGTGGCTGGAGGTGGGGACAGGCCACTCTGGTCCACTTGAGCCCCTCAGGAAAGCCACACATCATCTGCTTCTCACGAACTTTCTAGTGGAGAATAGATTTTCTCCAACATTGTTATCTCGCATAGAAAAAAAAGTATAATGAAACAGTGCCTCCGAAGAGGGCAGAGATTCACCCTGACACACCCTCCCCACCCCAAACAGTGCTCAGAACCCCTTCACATCAGCGGCTTCTGCATCTGGGGGTTCAATAAAAATATTTGGAAAAAAATGGTCACATCTGCAAGACTTTTTTCTTGTCATTATTCCCTAAAACAATATGGTGTAACAACTATTTACACAGCATTTACATTGCACTAGATATTATCAGTAACCTAGAAATGATTAAAACTACATGGAAGGATGTGCATAGAGAGTGTATGTAGATAATATTTGAATACTATGCCATTTTATATAAGGGGCTTGAACATTCATGAATTTTGGTATCCTCGGGGGAGTCCTGGAACCAATCCCCCATGGATACTGAGGGACAGTTGTATACAGAAACAATGATAGGCCTGCACAGTGGCTCACGCCTATAATCCCAGCACTTGGGAGGTTGAGGTGGGTGGATTGTCTGAACTCTCAAGTTGGAGACTAGCCTGAGCAAGAGCGAGACCCCATCTCTAAAAGATAGCCAAGCATTGTGGCGGGTGTCTGTAGTCCCAGCTACTTGGGAGGCTGAGGGAAAAGAATCGCTTGAGCCCAAGAGTTTGAGGTTGCTGTGAGCTATGATGCCATTGCACCCTACCAAGGGTGACCAAGTGAGACTGTCTCAAAAAAAAAAACAAAACAAAAACAATTATGGTAGTTGGTGATGTCTTAGCATTTTCACCTTTAGTCACCATATCAGAGGTGCGTTCTCAGCTCAGAGCAGGGCTTAGAGCTGTGTTTCTCAACCTTCCTGATGCCCGCGGCCCTTTAATATGGGTCACGACCCACAGGTTGAGAACCGGCTGGCTTAGAGCTTGCATCCTGATGAATGCTCATAGATCCAATCTTGGGTTTTATAATGCAAGCGACTGGATACTTCCGGAGACAGAAACACCTGTGGGCTGTTTCCTAGAGAGATGGGTAAAGATTGGAAATAACAGAAAAGCAGGCATTTTATCAGAACTTTGTGCTTTGAAAATTCTGGATTTAAAGTTTCTGAGCAATAAAACCAACCTATTAGGATACAAAGTTTTCTTGAATTTTGGTCTTTTGTTATGTTTTTCAACATGGTTGAGATCTGTCTGAATTTCTAGTTAGGGATCTGTGCCTCTATTTCTGTGTTGAGTCTCTACTAACTGGTTTAAGAAAATTAAGAATGTAGGTGAGAAATAATTCATAGCCCTTTCTTTTCCCATTTTAAGTGATCTTATTCTAGGAAGTCCAAAAGGCCTGTTCTAGGTATACTTGAGAGGTAGAGTGTTTATCACTTGTTAAATATTTTTCCCTGTGTCCCTACATTAAGGAGCACAAGGATGTGGTCTTTTCTCTTAAATTTCCTATGAGTGTGATATTATTCCCATTTTACAGATGACATGAGTGAGACTCAGAGACCTAAGTTACCTCCCCCAAAAAGCCTAACTATGATTCCAGAAGGCAGCTTGGTCATGAAACTCAAACCTTATTTTGAAGCCCATGTCTGCCCAAAGATTTGTCTACAATCTTCATTGCCACCTCCCCCTCAGATGCTATTGTCCACCCTCTAGGAAAAGAGAATAAAAAGCTTTCCTTGGTGGGCAGTGCCTGTGGCTCAAGGAGTAGCCACAGGTGGTAGCCACAGCCACCACAGGAGGTGGTGGGTTCAAACCTGGCCCCGGCCAAAAAAAAAGCTTTCCTTGGTTTTCTGCAAGCTAAGACCCATGAGAATTTCACAGAGGTGGGATAGAGAAAATGAGGTATTGTTGCTTGATTCCTTTTGCGATCTTCTCTCCGGGTTCTCTTGGTCCAGTACTGGTTATTTAAGAGCTTGGAGAAGCCCAGGACTTTGCAAGGGTTTTCCAAAGAACGGTGGGTTCTCCCCCCACCCCCGCTTTGTCGGGCATGCAGTTAAGGTCGAGAGCGGTGGTTCTCAACCTTCCTAACGCTGCAATGTATTTTTAGTGTTAAAGAGGGGGAGGGACCCACAGGTTGAGCACTGCTGGGCTAGAGGGTTTTCTTACTGCTTCACCTAAGTATCACCCTCCCTTTTCCCCATCCTCCGCCCCCCCACACCCCCATCAACCAGCTTTGTGAGCGGACAGAGTCGCTGAGCAAGACTAAATCCAGAGAAGTCTCTGAAAGGTTATACCCTTGAAACTGTCCACAGTGTACACAGCACGCGCTGAAGTTTACACTGAGTTCTCAGACCTCTGAATAGAAAGACTAATTGTGGGGAAGCTGCTTTTCAGCACACAGGATGGGCCGTTCCCTGTGGGTTTACTATCAAAAGGCTTTTAAAAGTGCAGTGTAGCCATTGTTGAATATTTCACAATGAATTAAATACCATTTCTCTCCTCGCAGCTGTTCCCTGTGAGTGAGCGTAGAGTGCATTTTTTTTTTTTCCTGGCAGAAAACGTCTGCTGTATAAACCTCAGCACGGGGGTAATGAGATTATTTGTGTGTGAATTCTTTAGGAAAAGCATTTCTTTATTTTAAACTCAATGTAATGCAGGCTGCTGCTCTGAAGACGGGGCAGGGAGAACCTTGGAAGAACATGGAATTGAAATGTCTCTGAGCCGGAATGGGAGAAGGCAGGGGTGAGGGGTGCGAGGATGAGGCTTCCCGGTTTCCCTGGGGCTGCCTGCATCTCCCAGCCTTACTGACCGGCCGGAGGAGGAAAATTCCATGTTTTTTAAGTAAACAATCACTTTTCCATCTGCCCTTTTGAAATTCCTTTCTGATCTCCCAGATTTTTAATGGAATTAAAGGAACACTTGTTTTGCATTCTGCTTATTTTTATCTCAAGGAGCATTTAAAAGCTTTAAATTTTAAAATATATAAGGGACTAAATTTCTTGTGCTGTTTAGGGCACTCTTCGCAGTCTGGATATACTTGACCTAATAGTGCTTGACCACGAATAATACTTGACCACTAAGTGTGATGCAGACTATCCACACGACTCTCCTTGCTTAATTCATTCTCCATCTTAAATTTTTCATTATTTTTCATAGAAATTGAGCTTTCGGTGAGCAGTGAGTTGGAACTAAGTATAGGCTCAATTAAGATCAAATACTGGTGTAGCTATAACTCTTCCTAAAACATCGTCAGCGAGTGGCCAGCTGTTCTTTAGATCCACTGAAGACGATTAAAAAGATGGGGATTAAATGGGGAAAGAGGGATTTAGATTAGCTAGGGGAGAATTGGACTCCAAGATCTGTTATTAGGGTTTGTAAATTACCTGTCCCCTCCATTATCTTTTCGGATATTTCAGGAGTTTGAATAATTTTTTTATTACTGTCCTTCTGCTTCTAATACATGAGACAAACATGTCAAAACCTTTTAAGGGAACTTGAAGGGCATGTTTTAGGAAGCGATCAAGTGGGAAAGAGCAGAGCAGATATGAAAGACAGCCATTGACTTTGAGAGTAATTTTTAATTCTGTGTCAGGGAGAGAGGCAAAGAGGGGATATAGGCTGGGTGTGAAAACCCACCCAGTAAGATTTGGGGGCTAAGGAGAGAAAGTCTGAGATGTAATTGCACGCCTCCCATTATTATTGGTCACTTACTCTCTTGTCTTCCAAATTTTTTGTGACAGAAAGGGCAGGTGGAAATTTCTAATTTTCTCTCCCCACAACAGAAGTGGAAGGTCTGCTGGGAAGCTGGGAGAGAGAATCTACAGTGGTTGTTTTTGGATGCACCATCTTTACCCTCTTCCCGGCTGCAAAGTAGTACTTTCCACACGCATCTACACCATGTTCAGTTTGCTGTTGAAAAAAATAATCTTTATAAAAGTAATATACCTCTTTAAAGAAAATTTGCAAATTAATGACTATTGGGAAAGGCAGTTGGCTTCATCTCCTGGGTGTTAAAATGTTACAGTGTTTTCCGTGGGCACCGCCTGCTCTGGGACGGACACAGACACCTCCGTTACCGCGGAACTCATTCATCCCTCACTTCCCCGGCGGCCCCTTCTCTCCTGACTCGATGAAGGACATCACCAGCTCCCAGTCCCTCTAGGCTGGAGAACTAGTGGCTATTGGCTTTTTCCTCTCTACCTTAATCCTCCTGTCGATCCAAACTCTCTTTCTTTGCAAGCGGCAGAAACCTGGCTCAAAGTAGCTTAAGTGTAGGAAGGAATTAATCCTGTGAGTTTTCTGGAGTCTTCTCCCCTTTTTGCTCCCCTTCCTGCTCCTCTTACTCCCCTCCTCTCTCTTCTCCTCTCTTCTCTCTCCATTGGTAGAAGAAGGGAAGTGTGTGGTCATAGAAACCACCAAAGCATGTCTTTCTTCTAAAGTGTAGGTACGAAATTCCTAGTCTGCATGCCCATCCCTGAGACACGAATGTGATAATGGGGTTGGTGCTCTCATTGGCCACATGGGGTCACAGACCCAGCAGGTGGATGGCAGGCATGGGGTACTGTGCTCAGGAGTCCACCTGTGTGAGGACAGGACAGTTTTGTGAAGGAAAGTGGGACAAGTTCTATCCTGGAAGAAGAAGGAAAAGACTCTGGAGAGAGAACAGCAGCAGGTGCCCACTACACCTCATCTTCAATCGGTTACCAGGTCCCGTCAACTTTAACTTCTAAGTCAACAGCTCTTGCCTTTATCACGTAGCCTCAGTCCTGGCCCCAGGTGTGTAGTCGCGTTCCCGTGATTCCCGTGAGTACCTGGACTGAGCTGTAGAGATTGTCAATCTGTTGCAATCACTCTTTTGTCTCCCGTTGGGACCATGCGCACTTTTGTCCTCCCCTGGCCCCTGTATCCAGCAGAGTACCTAAACTGTCACAGGCACACGATTAAGGTCTGTTAGATAAACAAACCAGGGTGGTTAAATCCACCTGTTAGGATGATTATGATTACTACCCAAGGTTTTCAAAGTCAGTTACGAGATTACTAAAATTAAACAAAACTAAATGAAACACAAACCCTCAATCATTTAGAATAAGGATTAGCTCAGAATTTTTTTTATGCTATCTGATTCCTTTTCTTTTAAGGCTGGGGAACTTTGCCATTTATTTCCATTTTCTCAGTGCTCAGCCTGAGACTGGTTGCAAGGCAGAAGATTTGATAAACACTTGTATCCTGAGGTCCAAAGCCATCCTAGCTAGTGTTGGTGTGTGTGTGTTGGGGGGTAGTGGTGGTTTCTTGGTCTGCAGTTGGACTATTGGTAATTATAAGTTTTTGACTGCTTTAGGGTCTTAGTTACATGAGTCTCCCCTTTATTCTTTGTACTCTGCCCCCTTTACTTATTTTTCTCTCTGTACTCTGTCCCTTTTCCATCAATATGTATTTATTGAGCCCTTATTCTGTGTCTGGGTCAACCGCAACCCAAGGGTATGGGAGTGCTCTTGTCCTCAAAGGACAGCAACACCCTGGGCTGGGGCGGTGACATAGAGGTGGACGTGCTGGGGAGAGTTGGACACCCGGGGCAGTGGATGGGGTGAAAGGGGTGTTTCTGTGGAGCCTGGAGGAGGTAAGGAGAGACCTGGCCACTTGGCGCCTCCCGCAGTCTCCATATCTCGGGAGGGTGAAGGCGAGGCGCCCCGTGTGAGGGGCACTCATTGTGCAAACTTGGTCCGCAGAGTGAGGACACGGAGTTTGATTTGAGCAGGGTTGTGTTACCAGCGCTTAGACCACGGTCGCTCTGCTCTGCTCTGTGTGCCCACGTGGGTGTTACCCCTTCCTTTCTCCCCTGTGCTGGCCCCCCTCCCTGGCCCTGCCTGACCCCTCTCTGGCCTTCCTGCTGCCTTCAGAGAGGAGCGGAGACTCGTGCCTCCCAACCTGAATGAAATTCCCCTTTCCTGGGTCTGGGGCTCCTCACTTCATTAGCGCTCCCGATGTTTACAAAGCCAGCAGATAATATTTTTAGGTTCCATTTGGAGTTTTCCTGGGCAGCCTCTCTCTAAGCCACTTAGGAAGTTTAGAAAAGAGGGTCACAGAAATGTTAGACGTTTTTCCATTGAACTTTGGTTAAGCAAATGGTCTTGAGACGATACTCATGGGCCCCACCACTCAGACTTGACTGCGTGATAGGAAGTTCTTTCTCTTTCTTTTATTTGTCTGAATCTCTGGAAAAGCAAAGGCTTGTTTTGATTTTAAGACAATTTTATTGAGGTGAGTCTTATTGAGATATAATTTATATAATTCACCAATTTACAGTGTATAATTTGAGGTTTTTTTTAGCATATTTATACTATCGTGCAACCCTTATCACAATGTAATTTTAGAACATTTTTTTGTCCTCCTTGGGAGAAATCCCATAACCGCTAGCAGGTAGTCTCACTCACTCTTCAGCAACTGGCCTAGTTTCTGTCTTTATAAATTTGCCTTTTTGGGGCTTATAAATGGAGACACAACATACGGCCTCTTCTGCCTAGCTTCTTTCGATAAAGTTTCTGAGGTTCATCCATGTTGTAGCGTGTATCACTATTTCATTCCTTTTTGTCAGCAAAATAATATTTCATTCTGGCTATGCCTCATTTTATTTATCCATCATTTGGTGACATTTGTGAACGTTCCACTTTGTGGCTGTTATTAATGCTGCCACTGTTTGTGTACAGCTTTTGTGTGGATGTGTTTCCTTCCTCTGGAGGTAGCATTGCTGGGTCCTATGGTAATTCTATTTTTAAATATTTGTGGAACTGCCCAGCTGTCTGTACAAGTGACTTCCTCACTGTACATTGTCACCAGTATTGTATGAGGGTTTCTCTTTCTCTACTGTTGGCTTTTGTCTGTTTCTGGTTATAGCCCTGTAGTGGATGTGAAGGAGTATTTTGTTCTGGTTGTCATTTGCACTTTTTTTTTTTTTTTTTTTTGCAGTTTTCGCCCAGGCTAGGTTTGAATCCACTACCTCCGGTATATGGGGTGGCGTCCTACTCCTTGAGCCACAGGCACTGCCCTTATTTGCACTTTTTTAATGATCAATGATCTTGAGCAGATTTTCAGGTGCTTAGTGGCCAGTTGTATATCTTTAAAGAAAGGTCCATTCAAATCCTTGGCCCATTTTTAAAGGGAATTGCCTTTTTATTGTTAAGTGGTAAACGTTCATTAGATAGCCTAAAAACAAGTCTTTTATTAGATATATAACTTGCAAATATTTTCCCTCCTAATATAGGTTGTCTTTTTACTTTCTTCCTTTTATAATTTGCAGCATGAGAGTTTTTAGTTTTGATATAGCCCAATTCATCTATTTTTTTCTTTTGTTTGTAGTGCTTTTGGTGTTGTATCTCTGCCATACATAAGATTATGAAGATTTCTTTCCATGTTTACTTATTAATGCTTTATATCTTTAGCTGCCTTTAAGTCTGTAATCTACGTTGAGTTAATTTTTTTGCATAATGTGAAATAAAGAATATAACTGATTGTACCTTCACTATTCTTTCCCCATTGTCCGCTCTCGTGGAGAGAGATTTTTAAATACGTCGGTCAGCTATAGTTATGAAGTACCTCCTGAATGGATGGCATAAATAATTGTTTGTGTTAAGTGATTCTTCAACATTACTCAGTATGATAAGTGAGTATTTTGAGGACATGAGTTCAAAGCTGGTTTGAGTGGGTGTGTATGTGTGTGTGATGAACATGGAAAAAAATACCCTTCCATTTCTTATTCACTTTGAAGCAGACACTGCCACACAATTTACATATGTTACCCTATTTAAATTTTACCCCAAATTCTGGGACTTATTATTATTCACTCCAATTTATAGACAGTAAGCTGAGCTTTGCACAGCTCAAGTAACTTGCCAAAGGTTATACTCTTTGTAAGTGACAGAGCCCAAATGTGAGCTCAGGTCAGCCTGACTCTCTAGTCTGGTACTGAGTACTGTGCTGGGCCTCGCACCAGCTAAGTGAAATAATAGTAACCAGGAGAAAGCAACGTAAAGCAGGTGGCATGTGAGCAACTGGTGAGGGCTGTGGACTCTGCAGGAGTACTCACGCTAAATGGCTGTGAATTTCCTCATCTCTAAGAAAGGATATTCACTCCCTCCCCTTACCTCCTGAATCACAATGAAACCCAAACAGACAGTGTTTAATTTTTAATTTACTTCAGTGTATTTGAACTCCACGAAGAAAAAAAAGAAGTCAGTGGACTTTTCTAGCATAATTTCATCATACTTTAAGACTCAATTAAGTAAATCTCCCTTAATACACGTTTGTTTGCCCAAGACATTAATACTAATATTCCTGTTTTATTTTTCTTGTCTTACCTTTGGTGAGTTTCAGAGAAAGTAACTAACAGCTGTCTGGCAGACATCCTGAATCTATGCAGTTTACCATCTATAAGACTTTTAATGAAGTTAATATATTCAATTTGGGCATCTTGAAGGAATAGACGTTGTGGATCCAAGGAGAGTGGAAATATCTTTTGTACTGGGGGTGTCCACATATTATCCCAGAGGCCGCTCCCCACATCTTAGTCCCCCCCTTCACTGTATTGTCCTTCTCTCTTCTTACTGGTGCTCACTTTCCTTTTGGGGAAGAATTTGGGATTCATGGCTTTAGAACAATGGAACATTTCCCAGAATATATTGTTTGTGTGTTTGTAATGCGATGTCCTAGTTCTTCTGAAGCCTCTGTTGAAACATGTTATTACAAAATCCCAATGTACACGTATAAGTAGAAAAAAAACAATTAGAAATGCACGTTTTGTGACCAGCTGCTCTTATTTCCAAGGCTTCCCAAAGTTTCCTTGCTGCAGCTGCAGGGAGCCATACAGCAGCCGTAAAGCATGCTGGGTGCAGGGCTTTGTTCCATGTCAGCTTCCCTGGCCCTGAGCTCCCCTGGGAGGGGAGTGGAGTCCTTGCTGTCCTTCCCCCAGCCCCTCACCGTGCCTTCAGTCCTCCTCCGGTTCATCCTTGGGCTCAAGCGGATGCATCACATAGGATCCTGCTGCATCCATCTCCCAGGGACGGCTTCACTTGTTCCTTTTCTGAGTGGAGATAAGTAGGAATTAGTGTGTTAATAGCTTCTTTATCCACCACCCCATGCTTTCCCTCCCTCTCCCCCTGCACACTTTTCCTTGGTGGGAAAATAATGACTCAGATGGTTTCTAGTGTATAAGTGATAAAAGGCCTAATAAAAAATCCAGCAAATGATGACAAAAGACTTGGCAGGAGAAAGCCACCTTTTAAGGTCTTAGAGTGCTAGGTGAGAGTGATTTTGGACACATGAATGAGTTGAAAGAGTTGAGCTAATGTGCGTCTTCAGTATTTTGCACAGCTGACTTGGATCACAGTTGTGCAAAACAGTGGAGAGAGAATCTTCACTGCGCGCGGGGGCTGGGATGCTGTCTGGCCTCTTGGGTGTTTCTCAGCAGTGCTGTGATGGAAGTTATTTTCTGGTCTTCCAGGCCACACAAGGTGCAGGACTGCTGTTATTTCAATCAGAGGAAAGAGGCCATGTCAAGTTACATTTACTTCTGAAGTTGGCATATAAAACATTTTAAAATTACCCAAACTCTATGCAGATTGTATGAAATGCTTCTCTCAATGGCTTTTCTAAGGGATCCTATTTGCAGCCTGGTGTGGTCAGCTTAGCCTGTAGTCACTGCTTAAATAACCCACTAACTGGACTGTCTCGACATGAACTGTCAACACTGCCACTCTCTTCAGTCAAGCCAAGCTCTTCCTCCTCCCGATGAGACTCCAGGAAACAGCTATTTCTAGTCCATGTAGTGTGTACTATTCTCTAAGATTCTTTTTTTTTCTGAGACAGAGTCTCACCATGTTGCCCTCAGTAGAGTGCTGTGGTGTCATAGCTCACAGCAACCTCAAACTCTTGGGCTTAAGCATCCCAAGTAACAGAGACTACAGGGGCCCGCCACAACGCCTGGCTATTTTTGGTTGCAGTTGTGATTGTTGTTTACCAGGCCCGGGCCAGGCTCGAACCCGCCCGCCTTGATGTATATGGCCAGCGCCGTACTCACTGAGCTATGGCACCAAGCCGATTCTCTTAGATCTTAATATTGTATTTACCCAGTATACTTAATTCTTGCACCCAATATCTTTGTGATAACACTCATATTTGTGAAACATATTTCTTATGTCTTATCTTCTGTCCTTACTCTTTGATTAAAATACATTGATTATATGCATCTGGTATTTCAAATCAATTATCACGATGGTGTTCACATACATACTGATTTCCAGCCATTCTTCCCTTTCCACTGTGTTTTCCATTTGTATGTGTTCTAACACTTTCTTTCTGCCTTGTGGTTTATTTGTTCTGTCCTTGAGAAATTAACAGGTGTGACTCTTACCTGCTCCAAGCTCAATGGCAATTTTGTATTCCTGCCAAGCTGTATCTGGAGGAGATAAATCTTTGCACAAAGGCAGATCTCTTTGCCTTCCCTCAATTTCCTTGGAAGTCTTGCACCGGTCTTTTTTGAGGCAGCGTCTGGGGATGGAGGCTCTCTGTGGCAAAGGAGAGCAATGATTACTGCCACCAGACTGTAATTTTACAGCTTCCAGTCCATTATGAGTGGTGAGCATCCCACCTTAGCGAGTAGGAAGCTCTCCAGAGCAAAGTGACTGCCAGAAGAATGACAGCTTTTTCTCCCAGGTTGAAGAACGTTTCTTACTGATACGGTCATGTAATTAGCTGTGTCATTGCGGAATCTTCTTCTGTAGCTTTATGCCTTAATTTCTCTTTCTAAACTTTCTATAAGGAAAGCACCCCTAAATATTAGAAAAACACATCTTTTTTAAAAAGTTGTGACTGTAATGGGAAAATAGCAAGAGAAAGAACTGACCCTAAATGTCATCGTGCACAGAAATGAAGTCACACAAGACTCATCAGGAGTGAATTTTATTATGAGGCTTTCTGCCTTAGTTATGGGGACCATTCAATGACTCTGGTCGTTTTTCAATGTCTGGAGAGTTGGCCAAGTTCAAAGTCAAGTATTATACCTGCACTTTAATGTTTCTTTTTCTCACTGCCACTTTTGAGGCCCATGTGTGTTTGATGGAAAACTTAAACTGTGTGCAGGATTTCTTCATAGTTCAGGCATTTTCTCCTATGAATGGACACCAGGAAGGTTGCCGAGTCTTCTTAAAAACACTTAGAGGGACAAGTTTGTCTGCTCTCTAGAAATTAAATGAGCTAGAAAACTCAAAGACTGGGTGGCACCTGTAGCTGAAGGAGTAAGGGCACCGGTCCCATATTCCAGGGGTGGCAGGTTCAAGTTCAATCCTGGCCACTTCAAAAAAAAAAAAAAAAAAAAAAGAAAAGAAAACTCAAAGACTGGAACTGGTTTGAAAAGTTAAACTGCAGAACAATTAAGCAGATTCAGAAAATGGCTAGTCTGGTCTCCTCCTACTTTTATTATTTTAAAAAATTATATGTAAAAAGTGTGTGTTTATGAGATCTGACAATTTCAAACAAAGAGGACCATGTTGTGAAATAGCAATGTTCTTTACTGAGCACAAGAACATCTGTGGTGAAGCTGGAAATAGGCCTGAATTTACCGTTAGATCACACTTAATACAAAAGGGTTGTTTTATTCATTTGTTCATTCATTATGTCATTTACTCATTCATTTATTCAGATATCTATTCTTCCAAAGTTTACTGAGTATTCACTTTGTCTAAGTCACCAGGTTTGAAGCTGGAAGTTCCAATTTGAATAGAATTGAGTTCCTGCCCTTGAGGGGCGCAGGTTATTTTCAGCTGTGTGGGTTCTTTCTTCCTTGGAAGTCTGTGTGTGCAGGTCCTCCTGGGACAGCAGAGCAGGAAGGGGCTGATTTTATCTAGGAGGGCCCTGCTGGCCTTGACAGGGTGGGTGAGTGGGGGGGGGGTGTTCGCTGCTGAGTTTTGGCAGAGGTTGGGACAGGGAGATCAGGGCTTTGGAGACGGGGAAAACCCTGTGAAAATACACCAAGGGTAAGGAACTAGGTGTTGTGGGGGAAAGAAAGTGAGACATGGGCGAAAGATGTTCCTTCTTCCTGCTTTCCTGTCGAATAACTCCCTGAGAAGCCTGGGCTTCATCCTCGCAGGGTCTGAGTGCTCTCACCAAGAGGAGAGGGGAGTGATGACCGCCTGCAGCCGCCTCCCCAGCTGGTGACCTTGGTGCTCGGCCTTCCCAAGTGCTCCTCTGTAGAGGCCGAAGCACTTTTGTCCTGCCATGGGAAAAGCTTCTCACCAAAGATCCTACATCGTGATGGAAACTTTTGCCTTTCTCAACAATTTATTTAAGAATTAATATCAATTTTCTCCCTTCTTTTAAGCTGGAGGCCACTGGAGTCTGAGCAGTGGATGGGCACGAAACATAGCAACCACAACAATTTTGATAAGCCAATACAATATTTCAAGGCCATGGCTGCCTGGCAATGGCAGTGGGGCTAAGGGAGGTGGGACATTGGTTTTAGTTGTCTATCTCTAGGCTCTTTGGAGAAGTTTCTGACTGAGAAAAGCTGATCAGAAGACCTGCATGGGGAGAGAGGCGTGTTATTTAATTAGCTTTACAATGGGCTGACTTGAAGGCACGTGGTGGTTTTAATAGAGGGAGATAGATGTCCTTTTTTGCAGGGCTAATTGTTGGGAAAGAGCAGGGTCTTTGTTCAGGCCCAGCATGAGGGCTCTGATCTCTTGGAGCCTAGGGCTGCCCCTGCTAATAATTTTAGACAGAGCTATTCAAGGCTGCTCTGTAGAGAAAAGAACAAGAACAGTATTGTGTATGCAGGATCACTGCCCAAACCTCCCCAAAGTCACTGTGTAAAGAAAGAACAGAGGGAAGACCCAGCCATGTGCATTTTGGAGCACGTCCCCATCATTTACTCGCTATGGTTATTGGAAAGGGCAAAGATACACTTTCACCAACTCGGAGAGGAGGTGGGCTGACTTAACTAAACACCCCCCGAAAACCAATTCAGTCCTCTTTCCCGACGATGCAGCATTTGCTTTGCCAAGATGGCCCCGGCAGCTAGTGAGAAGACGGCTGGTGTTCCGTACAGCCAGCCGTGATGGCCAGGCGCCAGGCAACAGTAGTGCCAGAATGCAAATTATGTAGCTGATGCCCGTAAATAGCAAAATCTCTGTTAGTAGCAGGCAGGACCAAGAACAAGGATGGTTCTGATGGCCCAAGGGACAGGTGAGATACCTTCCCTGGGATTCTTTTGGGCAACAGGTCAGCACAGGTAGTTGACACTAGAAGATCTGAATTCCAGGTGTCAAGTCCAAAGTTGGAGGGAGTGCTACAGAATTCTATAACTAAAATGCACGCACAGTAAGGTTTATGGCACAAGTTACACTTTTAGAAACCTTTCAGCTGGAGAAAGAGACAGCCCGGGGAAATGTAAGATAAAATTAAAAAAAAGACTTCCGGGAAGTGAAGGTGACAGGTGCGGATTTAGGGAACACTTGGCCTGGCATGCTGTAGGGGGTACGGGGGGGTGGGGGGGGACATTACACAGCACTTGTGGTTCTACTTACCGCCCAACTTGAAAATCAAATGGTGAGGGCCTATGCTTAAGAAGGTTGAGACCTTTCGCTCAAGTTGTGCAAAATCATTGAATGGGTAGCAAGTGTGTGATCCAGAGGACAAAGACCCCACTGTTAGAAGGAGATGAGGAGGGTGGGTGTTCCTCTCTGTGCTGTTAATTTGCCATGTACCTGTGAGCACATGTTTGACCAGAACTTCCAAGTTGTGTCTCATGCCCATAAAGTGGCAATGAATCCCTCTTCATCCAGGAGGGATGGTGTCAAGGACTTGTGTAATTTGCATACCCAGACACGACATTATCTTTGTGACTATGTCGTGTTGTTAGTGGCGTATACCAAGAGGAACACACTGTGCCCTAAGCTCTTTATGGAAATGCTGCACAGTACAGTCTGGATTAACATTTATGAAAAGTTGATGCTCACTGATACCAGAATTTTGATTTAAAAAAATGAATAAAAGCAGCTAAGAGTTACTGAGCCCTCACTCATTTTGTGCCAGGCACAGGGCAAAGCGCTCAGCACACATTCATCTTGTACTCAGTTCCCTGCCTTAAGCAAGCACTTTTCTCAGCTCCCTTCTCTGAATGAAGAAACGGAGGCTCTCTGAGGCCCAGGCCTGACAGCTGGAGAGCATCCTGGACAGGGCTCACTCTTGCCCACCTACCGCCGACGTTCTGCTCTGGCTCACTTGGCTATATTGTCTTCCCAGTTACTGCAGAGTTTAAGTTTGTTCTTATAGTATAAGGAAACCAAAGCCTGATACTTTCTGCTTAGCAAGAAACTGTAGGTCTTTCTATGGGCTATTTGGAAACAGGAACGTTTGTTTGGAATTGCCTCCTCACCCCAAACCTCTGTTCAGTTCAATTCAACACATTCTCTCCAAGGGAAATCACTAAAAATGGAAGTATCTGTGGATGCTGGACCTTTTCTGGATCTGTACTGGCTAGTGCAAGCTATCTGTTTTCTCACAATGCTGTGGAATTCCCGGAAATAAAAGTCCTTATCTTTTTGACTTAAAAAAAAACTCAACATTATTTAGAATTTTTAATTCCTGGAAAGAGATCTCTCCTGGGAACCTGCCACAGGAGGGCCGAGTGCCCTTTGCTCTTCCCTTCCACAGTCTGTGGCCACTCCGCTGCCTCCCATCGGTCCCCATGGGGCTTCCCACCCTGGGTCTTTGTGTGATGAAGTCTTTCAAGGTGCTTCCCAATCTGGGGAGAACACATGTTTCCAGTCAATCCGATGAAACACATTTCCATTAAGAAGCAACTTACATTTCTCCATCTTCCACATTACCTACTATTGCTTACTATTTCAAGCCCTTAACTCTTGAAAGCGCTTCGCAGGCCTGCCCGATTAAATGGCGCCTTCTTGCACGTCACCCGTGTCGAATTTGCTTCTCTCCTGTTCACTGACTCAAAGGGAGAAAGCTTTCCATGGTGCGGGAGCCGATCCAGACAGATGAGACGTGAGCTGGGTCTGGTCCACCTCATGAGTCACAGCAGGACAATCCACTGCATTCCGACTCTAGCGCGGAGCCGATGCAGGACCCAGATCAAGCACAGCTGGCCTCTTGTAAATGGAAGACTTCTCTTTTTGGCGCTCAAGAACCAAGAAGCGAATGTGAGCTGTAAGCCCAGGGAAGTTGACGTATTCCTTCTTGAGGCTGTTTCTCCCATGCTAAGTGCTCAGTAAATTTTAAACATAAAGAGCCACACTGGACGCCCTGAACTTGTTTTCGTGGGTTTACGTTCCTGAGTATTTCTGAAAGTCAAATGTTGTGCACACTTTTCGCGAGAGTACACACTCAAGAAGAGGTTTGAAGCGGCACGAGAATTTTAAAAGTGCTGAGCCTTTGCTTCCTCTGTTAGTAGATTTAGCCTTGGCAAAGGTGGGACTCATATTAATTCATGATGACATGGTGACGCTCTTCAGTGAAGGATGGTTAGGGTGGACAGGGACAGATTCTCGAGGGAGACGTTATGAATAACTGACATTGTGTGCGCAAATGGTGTTACACGTACTGGCGAAGTAAAATGTTCTCAGTGTGACACAGTAAATTTTTTTAGGACTCTTATACAAACCCAAGAAGTGATGTAGAATAATGCATGTTCGTGATTGCCATTACATCTCAGGAGCAATGGTGGAGCGCAACCAAACTCTTTCTTTCTTTACTTTCTAGGGTTTAAGATCAGTTTTTCTGTAGCAGCATCTTGATTATCCATTAGCAGACACAAATAATTCAGGGCAGAGAGTAGTACCCACCATAGCCAGAGAGCTTAGGGCATCTTCACATACCTCTGTGCACCTGCTAGGCACAGGGACTTGGCTGATCTTCCCTGTCCTGTCCGTTCCTAACTCCACTCTCAGCCCATTTCCCCCCATTTCTACTCCTAGTCCTTCCCTTTTCTCACTAGAGAGGATGCCTGCATATAAAAAGGATTCATTTCAAAGTACAGTGCTTCTAGAGACCTGACTGATTAGAATATATTTGAGGAGGCGAGGGGGAGATGTGTAATAGGCACTGGGCTTCCCATAAAACATGTAACCGTTTATTCTTCTCTGCAGAGATGGAGAAAGTTGAGTTCATTTTATGTGTTCCTCTTATCTTACAAATAATGTATGTAGCAGTTATACGTCTCACCTTTGTGGCAGCCAGTGAGATAAGAGTCAACTCGAAGTCAGAAATTCCTGAAGATTGCTTCTGAGGAGCAATCCGGGAAAAGGAGCAGCTCGCAGTCTCAAACGCTCAGGCCGACGCTCAAACAGCTGATTTGCTTTGTGACAAGCCAAATGTCGTGTTTTTCCCACCAACAACCACACACGTCTACACTCAGATGAAAAGTAAAATGAATATCATGATCTTCCCAACATTTTCCTTTAAGGGGAGGGAGGAGAGGAGCGGAATAGAACTTTATAAAGACTTTTCAGTTAGAAAAGAGTCAGTCGGTTACCACTTTAACCTTAAACTTTGGGCAACTTGAGTCTCACTTTCAACAAAGCAAAGCAGAACAAAATGTCTATCTGAGCTTTATTGTTCTGTAAAGATGTTATAGGATGTTAGGAGGTTACCTGTTCATTAATTAAATGATCAACCCACAACTTCCTGAGTGCCTTGTGTCTTGAGCTAAATACCCCGCGGTGTAATGACCATTGACCCTCAGTGGCTGCCTGTGGGGGGTGCAGAGACAGACCAGGGGTCTGCTCAGGTTGCTGGACAGACTGGCCAGCTGGGGATGGGATTAAAGCTTCTGAGAGCGAAGCCAATGTCTATGTGGGGAGGACTGAGAAATACCCTCTCTGTTCTGTGTAGATTTTCAGCTTCTCACACCTTCTGTGACCTCCTAAGACCCTCTTGCCCTGATTCTACCCTGGATCCTTCACTGTGCTTCCAGCCTGAGGACCCCCCATTGATCTGGGTTTTTTTTTGTAGTTCTGTGACTATCGGCTGTGTAGGACAGTTCAATTGCTTTGAGGTATCGGGTGCTCTACCAAGCCTTTGCATCATTCTGGAATCTTGGGGACTTATGTCCCAGAGTGACAAGGACACAGGCTCACTGTGTGGCCGCCTCTCCTGTCCCTGACGTCTGCTCTCAGGGGAGACCTTCCACCTCACGTGCCCGCACTGCTCCCTGTCGGGGCTTCCTTCTCCTGGTGCTCCATTTGTCTGCTCCGCCATCTCTGGGCTAGTAATGTTAATCCTTTGGGGCGATTGACTTGACATCTAAAATGAAAGTGGTGTGGAGAAGGGGAAAGGTTCCACAGTGAAATTACCTTAATGTAAGATTCAAACCACAATTGCAGAGAGCATCCATTTTGAAGTTTGCTGTTGTCTTTGTCTCCCAAGGGAGAAGCAGGATAAAGTCAGAGGAGGGCTTTAGGCTTCCACTGGGATGGAACCACCAGCAGCCCTGGTCAAGGGGTGGAATCCTGTTCCCTGGGGGCACAGTGCTCCTTACCAGGAGGCTGGGTCTCTGCTTCTCTCCCGTTATTAAAGAACATCAGTTCTCCTGGCATCTGGCTAATGCCACCATCCTTCTACCTCCTCAAGGGGCCAATTTAGGTCAACTTAAATTGGAATCCAAATTGCACCATCTCCAAAACTCACAGCGGAGGCTCCATCCTGCACGATCAGGGCCCAGGAGGGAGCAACAATCCCAGGAAATTTGTTCGGTCTGCTTGAGGGAAGCAAACTGACCCTGGGCGTGGCGGGGGCCTTGAGTCCCTGTATCCTTCATCCACAGCTCTCTGCCTGTTTCTGTTGGAGCCGCGTCTCATTTGCTGCAGGAGGAATACGTGATGTCTAAACTGGTGGATTTTAAAATGTCGCTCGGTCTGTGGATGAGGCCAGCCGTCCCACATTGTTGGGGCTGCAGATGCAGTTGAATGCTTAGTAATTATAGTTTGAAGAAACTGCAGACGGCAACAGAGCCAACCCGAACCCTTTCTCTTCTGACAGCCCAAACCGTGCTGTCTCCGCAGGGAATGGTGGCGTGGAATCCTGCAATGTGCTGCCCCAAAGACAACACCTCCAGGGCAGGGAATCCAGCTGGATTTCTAGAAATTGAGTCTGTTCATCTGTTTGTTCCTATGTCCTCGGCATCCTGCTTTGTGTTTCCTGGGTGTCCAATAACAGATGAAGCTGAATGGCAGTGACGTGACAAGGTGAAATCTGTGAGGAGATCCGGAGAGGAGGCAGGGACTGGGTTGGTGGACTCCCACGTAGCTGTCACACGTGATTGACCCAGGACTCAAGGTCCCACCGACATGCTCTTCCTTCACTATTTGAACTGTCACTTTTCTGTGACCCTTAAATACCAATCTTCAGTGCTGGGATTTCTCAAAGGAGGCTGATGCTGGGAACGTCCTCGTTCCAGCACTGAAGAAGGGAATTGAAGAAATTTGAAAATTAAACATTGTATTGTCCCAATATCTCCTTGGAGACAGTTCAATTAAATGCAGGATTCATCTACTGTGAAAGGGATGGCCAGGCAGAGGGGTTCAAGTGATTTCTTATCATGCCTAACGTACCCTCCCCTGGATCTTAACCATGGTAATCAAATACTTATTCTGACCTAGACATTGTGCTCAATGTTTTACATGGATAATCATCCAAGTAGACTTAAAAGGTAGGTGCTGTTTGTTACCCTTCCTTGAAAGGCGGAGGACCTGAGGTTCAGGATCATTTAAGCGATTTACGGGCGGTAGTAATTCAGCCCGTGAGTTGGTGGAGTTAGAATTTGAACTTCAGTGTTATTCCAAAGACCATACCACTCACCCTCATCTTTATTAGAGAGAACTTTCCAGCGCAAATAGGCCTCCGAGTTCTACCCCCATCTTCCCTTCTAGCTCATTGTTTATTGTGTCTTCTAAATAATAGACGAGCGTCTCTATGGAAGGGTAGGAGAGCTGAGAGCTGGGGTGATTTTATTCCCTAAAACACAGATGAAGTATGACACGAAAAGGTTAAGTGGCTTTGCTGAGATCGCAGAGACAGCCTGCAGTCAGCAGCAGCCTGGTCTGTGATGTGGGTTCCCGAGCTGACCCCCCACGCCTTTTGGCATCCCAGTTTAAGCGGATTATTTTGATTATCCATCCTCTTCTCATTTACCATCCTAGTGCTGCTTGACAATGGCAGACAGTGAAGCCCCAGGTCCTTTCCTTCCCCCAGTGTGCTTTTTAATGACCAAACCTATTACACAGAAACCACTCGCTCTGGAGGTGAGCTTTTGAAGCCTGCTTCTGCATATGGCAGGCGCTGCTGCCTCTTCTCAGAGAAAAACAAGACCACAAATGCAACTCAGACAGGTTGTTGTTAATTGAGGGCTTTTTTTTTTTCTTTTTCTAAATCTTACATTTATACCGGTAAATCAACATCTGTGAGTCATGAACTGGTTCTGGATCAGCCGTTAGCGGTCTGAGTGGTTTTGTTCTTACCTTCGATACAGCAACTTTTAACTCAAAACTCAGAAGAAATACTCTGTTTTTGTTGAAGTTCAAGACCCAGGAGCAGGCAAATATCATTCTAGAGTACTTCTGGAGAGAGTCTATCTTCCATGATTGTTTAAAATCAGGTGTATATTTTTATTTCATTTTTCCTGAGGTTGGAGTGGAGTTCAGGGAGGAAAATAAAGGAGAAAGTTTGTGTTTTTTACACGCACCATAAATTTGAGAGAATTTCCATACAGAGGTGACTATTTTCTCTCTGTTAAGTCTAGCTCCATACTCCTGTTCCTTGACTCCCGCAGACTTTTCTTGACTTATGTTGACTTGATGTTCCTAGTCTAAAGTGTTTCAGCACTTGGTTCAATGTAATTAGCTAAAGCCTAAGGAATGCTTAAAAATACAATTCTATTTTCTCCCAATAGTCTGCAGGAGGAGCAGACTGTTGCATTACAAGGAAAAGCAAACAAGTACTTCTTTGGTTGGTTGATTTTTTTTTTTTCTTGAGTGCCTTAAATGTCACGTAGAGTCTTGACATATCTTGCCCAAGTGGACGGAAGGCAAGATTCAGCTGCTCTTGTTTTGCTGGTAGGAAAACTGGGGGACATGAGTGCTGGGGATAGAGATTCTGCTCCCCTGGAAAGGACAAAGGGCGGGACGTAGCCGCAGAATTGCTCACATCTTTCATTTCATCTTCACAAGCCATGGAGTATCAATCCCAACCATGGCATTAAGAAGAGCTGGTGGCCAAGCAGAAGGCCATGCGACCAGAAAGCTGATAGGCCATCATTTAACACATACGTGTATTTTATTGAGTATCTGTAATGTGTTAGGCCCTGGGCTAGGCATAATTATTTAGGATATGATAAGACAAAAATGTCATTTAAAATCCACATGAATTTAGAAAAATCTATTTATGTCCAAAAGACAAAATGAATTCATTTTTCAACATGAGTTAACTAAGTACGGCACTAACAGACAAACAAAGACTATTTTAGTTTTTAACATCCCAAATATGTAAAAATATTTTAACCAGACTTCATTAATGCTCCTTGTGTTAAAGTTTCAACCAGCTCCAAGGTTAGATGTGCAACTCTGGATAGCATAAATATTCATAGTTAGTATCATGTAGAAGTAAACTTTCTGGCAGTCTGTGCTGGCCCCTGGCTATTCCAACCCTCTTGCTTTACCCAACCCCATTCTTTGATTGGGAACTCCAATATTTTGAGTTTCTGCGCTTTAGGACTGGCTTAGAGAAAGGATGATTGACTCCCAGAGTTGTCATTGTTGAAGAATTAGAAGGAATAACTTTCTTCACTGGGAGAGTGGGAAGTGTTTACAGTTTAATCATGCTGGACTCCCTTAGTATCTAATTTTGGTGGATGTTAGCAGCAATGTTTATGCTAGGCTGGGGAAGAAAGCTGGGAGCAGACAGCGGAAGAGAGAAAGAAGTTGTTCTAATGAAGCTGCATTTGAAAATAAAGTACTCACACTTTGATTAAAAAAATACCAGCACTTTCTTAAAACAATATCAACAAAATTCCCCAAAGCAGCTCTGGGTTTGCTCCGTCCTTCCGCTGTTTTCATAGAGAGTAAGGCAGTACTGATTCAAGAATTTTTTTTTTTTCCTGCTTGTTTGAATGTGCAAATGTACAATTCATTCATCAGCTGTTTCCCTAAAGCTTTTCCCAGGACCAAAAGTGTCTGTTCTTGTCATCTGGAGGCCAGCATTGTTTTCTCATACCTTTTGGAAACACAGCTGGATTGCAACAGTCTTTGTCCTTTCAAAAATTAGGGTTATCACACAGAAATATTCTCCTCTGGTCACTGAGGAGGGGCGTAATCAGGAGCCAGAGAGTTTTCTGTTCCTGGTTTCTTACCTGATTTGCTGTGGGAAACCTGCAAGTTACTAAATGCTTCAAGGAGAGAGAAACTCACACATACACACACGTACACACAAACACCCTGCGTTCAGATGAAGGTAAGCAGGTGTCTTAAAACTCACCAGAGGCAGAGGTTACAGTTATAACCAAGTGGTGGGAGTTCAACACAAGCTTAGAAATCAGGAAACAGTATTAAAAATAGCTTCTCTGAGGTCGTTCAGGAAGATTTATGTTTAATCTTTTACTTCATCAAAAACGAATCTCAGTGCCTGGCAGTAGTTGTGTATGTACCTCTTCAAGTACTGGTCTTTCTGTGAAGTAGGACAAATTATCTCCATTTATAATAACCAATGTATCAGTGCATATCATGATTGATTTGGGTTTGTACTGTTTTATTTCAAATATTGGGATTTGGCAAATACACGACCCGTGCACGCATGGTGACTCCGTCCGGGCGTGAGGCACCCGAATCCAAACCCCTGCACTTTGCTTCACTTTCTTGGTGGCAGAGGAATTGGGAGGGCAGCTGATATTCAGCAGAGCAGTTTGTGACGTTAGAGGAGCAGAATAATTGGAAAATACAGCTTCTCCTTCCACCCAGCCACTGCTGTAGGCGAACTGGAAGCTTGTGCAAGGAGGCCTATGGCTGGGTTCTAGTTTGGGGTTTCCATTCCGGACTCCGCGCCAACGCAAAGCGTTTGGGGGTCTCCAGTAAACTGCCTGGGGCCGGGTCCTGATCAAGCCAGTGAAGCATTATTTCCGTTCACGAAGGCTGTCCTGTCGCTAACCATTTCACAGTGGGCTCTGAAAAGCGCAAGGCTTCTCCCGAAACAGTCCAGACTCTGCCGGGCCCGAGGCCAGTATTTGCACCGCCCTCTGAGGACACCGGCTCGCGAACCCCCGCGCCAGCCGCACGCTCGGCCCCGGGTGCACACGCCTCACGTCCTGTGTGTCAGGCTTTGTGAATGAACGATGCACACGCACTGGGAAAACTATGCCGTTACTGGGAGGGGGCAGCAGCCGGTGACCAAGCCCTCAAGAATGCGTGGAGAATCAGACGGACTTTCCCGAAACGGCCGGCCGCGCGCTCGGAGACCTTCCCTCCCTGCCCAGGGCTCGGCCGCCCCGGGCTGGGTGCTGCGCTCCCCGGCGGCCGCGCGCCCCGGCCGGGCTCCGCCCCGCCCGTCCCAGCCCCGCCCCGTCCGTCCCGGCCCCGCCCCGTCCGTCCTTCCTTTCGCTTTGCGCCGCGGGCGGCGATTGGCGGCTGGAGCTCGGCCCGCCCGCCCCCGGCTCCGCCCCCTTCCAGTGCCCGCCCCTCGCTCCCCCTGCCCAGTGGACCTCGCTGGGGCCCGGACGCGCGGACCCCGCGGCGGAGACGCGGCGCCGCGAGAAACGCCCAAAGAGGAGGAGAGAGCGCGGGAGGGAGAGAGGGAGGCGAGCGCGTCGGGCGAGAGGGCGAGGGCGAGAGCGAGCGGAGCGGAGCGGCCGGCGGCGGAGAGCGGGCGCGGCGAGGCCCGGGAAGGAGGCGCGGGCCGGGCGCGGGCGAGCTGGGACCCGAGCGCGCTCACTTCTCCGCCAAGTGCCAACTTCCCCGAGAGCGCCGGGCGCGCACCGTCTGGGCGCCGGGGAAAGTCAGCGGGAATTTGCGATTTGGGGGAAGAAAGTCGGATTTCCCCCCCCGCCCCGTCTCCCTTCCCCCGTTACTAATTCCCATTAAAAAGAAAAACAACAACAGTGACAGCAAACTTGCTATAATCCCGTCTGTCCCCCACTCTTGGCACCATGAAGGCGGCCGTCGATCTCAAACCGACTCTCACCATCATCAAGACGGAAAAAGTCGATCTGGAGCTGTTCCCCTCCCCGGGTGAGTGGTTTGCCGAGGCCCCCACCCAGGCAGGGCCAGAGGCCCGGGGTCCTCTCCACTGCTGACCCCACCTCGCGGTTCCCTTCGGGCCATGCGTTTCTGCAGGAGCCGGGGGGTTGCTGGGGCCGCTGGAGAGAGGGGAGAGGAGTGTTGGTTTGGGGGAACGGTATTTATTTTCACAGCTGTGTGTTTGTGAGTAGTGGGAAATAGCTTATAGAATTTCCAGGGGACCCCTCTCCTCCTGTTCTTACTTTTATAATTTCCCCATTGAGTGAGAACTCTCCGGCCTTGTTCCTCAGCGTTAGGGGAGAGAATGGACATTGCCTCAGAGGACTCCCTGCATGGGAGCTGGATGGCCCTGGGCTGTCTAACTGCCCACTTTCATGCAGATTTTCAGGTGATGGCCTATCTCCCTCCAGTGCCCCTGTCACAGGTCCTTTGCTGTCTTGGCCCTCTCCTCTGGGTTGAGGGTAAGGAGATGGGCGGAGAACTTAAATTATCCCCTTAGCTGTGGGGCGCATCTGATCAGTTCCTGCAGGTTACTGAGTTTGCCCCTGTTTCCAATGTGCCATTAATGAGTTTGTTCTTGGGTACCAAGAACCTTCGAGGAAGGAAGGCATCCCAACCCCAAACGTGTCCTTGGTTCATGATATTGTCCAACTCTTTGATTTGTGTAGATTTGAAGAAGATAAAGATAGGAAACACATTTTATCTTAGACGCTAATTTTGGTGGTAAGCAGCTCACGAGAGCTCTGGCCCTACAGACGTCCCAGAACAAATGCAGTTTGGGAAGGAAAGATGCTTTCTTTAGGGTAGGGAACTGCCAGTGATCCTTAGAGAGTGGTAAGTTTGAAGGCGAAGATACATAGATTTAGAAAGAAGGTGATGCATTCTGGAAAATAATTAATTGCACTAACATGCTTCTCTGTTGTATATGATTATCCGTGAAAGCTGGTTGCTGCAGTCCTAGTTAACACTTTGCCTCCGACATAATTAGCTGCTTCTTTTAACCCTTTTTAATCTGCTTAAACTTTCAATACAAGCCAGAATTTCATCATTCTGAGATCCTTCGGAAGTTTTAATAAAGACACATAGATCATGTCGTCCCCCCCAACCCCCAACACTCAACCCAAGGACTGCAGGTATAAAGAAGCCTAAGGTTATTTCTTGCCACAGGATGAGGATGTTCATTGCAGCCTTGAGAGAGACTAGAACCATAGAGACATTTTGGGTCCTTAGAGCTACAATTCAGAAATGATGTCGCTTATGATGGCGGCATTTGGGGTTTGAGGAAGCCAGAGTAAGTTCTGTTTGTCATAATTAATTCAAACCATATATAGAAGAGAAAGGGTAGTTCACCCAGACTTATATGAAGCGGATGGGTCTTTTCTATAAGAATGGCTTGTTTATATGTGTTGTTATGAGTGTTTATGGGAAGAGAGAGATGTGGTCATCTGGGAAATACAGTGTAGCTGTGTTAGTTCCCATACCTAAAATGCAGCTTTCATGCTAGGGACCAGAAAGAGCCCCTGGCAGCACATGTTTTAGATCACAGTAAATAGCTGAAGCATTTTTTTGGCAATTTAATGTTAAGTATTAGAGATTTAACGTATATGGTGCCATTATTTCAGTTGTTGATAAAAAGCCCCGGGTAAGTCATTTTCTTTAGCTTTCTCATCTGGAAATGGTACAGTCACCATTTGTTGTAAGAAGCATCTTGCGGTAGCTTTCTTCTTCAGAAAAGATTTCCAAGCCACGGATCAGGTTTTGGAAGTGACCTTCTGTACAACGCAATTTCAGCTGCTAAACTGAGCAGTCTTCTGCCGTTCATTGTGAGGGAATTTGATTTCTAGCACTATTGTTTATTTTCTTGGGAAAAAGAAAAACTTGAAAATACAT